>QANT01002916.1:0-73028 GCA_003254885.1 Purshia tridentata
GTCACAAAGCCCCCAATTGCTTCATGCTCAAGAATCAGCACTTGGGGAGCCCAACCTCTTATGATTAGTCCCTTACCCTCCATTCTCTGCTCAAACCCTTCAGGCAGCCACCCAAATGAATGTTGGGATTGGTCCAGCTCATGAGGTTTAATTGAAGATCTAGAATATTCTTTAGTTCATGATGGCTGGGTATACTTGGAATTAATGCTCTTATTCTAGATAATTCCATATTTAGAATATTGGGCATGATTTTCCAGCCCATGATTTGCAAAGATATTTTGGTGGCTAGCACTTGCATTTGATAACCTAGAATCTTCTACTTCTTTCTAGTTAGTGCAAGTTGGCTAAAATTCAAGAAGTTTGTAGAGAATTCTACAAGGCTTGGGCGGTGGACTTTTCTCCAAGTTGCTAGAATGATCCAAGAGTTGGTGAACTTTTCTCCAAGTTGCTAGAAGGATCCATCCGTGGCTATAAAAGGAGGATGAGGCTTGGCATTTAAGATCAAGTAATTTAAGCAAGTTGTCTTCTCAAGGTCTTCAACTCAAAGTGTGAGAGTTCACTAAGGGAGTTGTGTGTGAGAGGGTAAGGCTTGGGTAAAGTAATCTTCTAGTTGAGAGAGGGTGTACAAGGGGTGTGTCCTATTGGGTACAAGGGCTCGGGTTTGGGATTAAACTCTTGAGTGTAATTATTGTACAAGGTTATTTCTCTCATAGTGAAGGAAACTCTTCGTGGACGTAGACAGAATTTTGCCGAACCACGTTAAATTCTTAGTGCTCTCTTGTTTTCTTTTATTGGCTTGTGTATTTTTATTCTTCCATCACATATTTAATATTTGTCATAGTGATGGGATTTATTCCCAACAATGAATTCATACCCACATGCCTCAAGCCCCATTGCAATTTCAAGGAGCTGGCAATCAGTGAAATCGGCCATGCTTCCAAAACATACATAAACAACTGAACTGGGTCAATATTTGTCGTGGCGAGGGGATTTATTCCCAACAAAACAAGTACCAGTCACTTTGCTCAGTAGTGCTTCCTATTTTGCATTTTTCTGCTTCAAAAATAAGTAACACATGATATTCAGCTCAAACCCAAATATAGAAAGTGGAGATTGATTAATATAATCAATCAATGAATTAATACAGATAAATTAAGTACGTACCTTGAATATCCCAGGGCTCAAATTTGTTGAGATCAACATCAGAAATTACATCTAGATCGATCTTCTGACATGAAACCCTCTTCCTCAAGTAGTACAGCAAGAGCTCCTCTTCTGTTGGTTGAAATCGGAAGCCAGGGGGAACTGGGCAATGTCCATTCACACTCACAGATATACTCATGCTCGATCTTCAGTACTATTGGATTAATTGAAAGGTATAATAGAAATTAAGACTGTAATATTTAAGAACAATATGGTAGTAAGCCGATGCAGTTGGATATATGCATGACTACGCCGGCAGTACTAGGGCATTATAAATTGCATGAATTTTGAGGGTGTCTGCTTAATTAGGTTTACTATGCTTTGAGAAGTTGTACCACCTACCTAGCTAGAAGCCTAGAACGGGGTTACTATATATACACACTAGCTGTTTCTTAAAAAATGCTTCAGTAGAGAGGGTCCCAAAATCCAAGTTGTATGCTACCAATTAAAGAGGCAAAGAGTATTAGAGTACCAAATCAGAAAGAGAGAGAGAGAGAGAGAGAGAATCAGAGTAATTAATGTGGAACACGATATGGACATTATCAAAATGACAATGACAAATCAATAATGTGGCAATAATTAAGGGTTTTTTTTTTTTAATTCAAGAGAAGGGGGAACGAATTTGGTGCAAAAGAGTATATTTTACAGTCTTTTCTATCTGGGCTACTCCCCAACAGCACTAATTAAGTTTTGGGTAATAATTTTCAGTTATTCACACTCATATTTGATATATTAAGTTTTGGACTTTTAGGTAACAATTTTACACTACTATTTAGAAAATTAATAATGCGTTACTGACCAAAATTGGAATGTTAATATTTGTTTTCACTAAATTAAAGATGTGCTAACCTAATATCATATCTCAATTGTTAGAAATAAATGAAATTTTAAATTTGAGTAAATAAAATATTATCTCATCATTTAATAAAAATTTGATGATGAAAGTTTAATGAATAAATTTGATTAGTTTAATAATGACCCAGACTCTTGACGAATATGGAAATTAATACGTGTAAAGAGAGACCAATCAAAGTATAGCAAATATGTGACTCCCAACTTGTTGTTTTTCAGCCTTATTTCTTGTTGTCAAAGTCGATCTCATCGATCAGGAAGGATTGGGCTAACTCCATTAGCCATGTTTTTCGAGAGGCCAATTCGATCTGCTGCTGATTCTATGGCTTAGTTGAGTCATGATCTAGAGTTAGGTCTTTATGTTTTAAGATCTTCGGCTAGTTAGGTTCTCTTTTGCTCTTGGGCTTTTAAAGCCTGCCATGGAACCAAAAAAAAAAAAGTATAGCAAATATCATGTTTACATTATATACCACTATTATTTTAATAATAAATTACTCTCAAGTACAAAAACACAAGGTTTTTAATTGAAAATCTACCTAAAATCAAAATTAAGTCAAATGAAATTATATTTTGCTTACAAGTGGTCTGCAATGTAAGAAAAGCTATTGAGACCTCGGCATTCTTGTTGAGAGCTTGGTTGCATTATTTTTTGAGATTCAGATACACATTTGGAGTTAATTTTGGAATTGCATATGTAGTTTTGGATATTTTGAACTTGTATACATACAGTTTTTAGGATACAGATATATGCATTTATTTAATATATGCATCTCCGAGTACTTAGAAAAAATTGTGGCTCGATAAAAGTTGTCCGGAAAGTTAAGTATTGGGTCATATAAACTATGGGTTAAGTTTTTTGCTTCTCATTTTGGCCTTCTAAATAAAATACCCTTATTTAAAACCGAGTTAATTTGAGACTAGCAAAAATATAGACATGTATATATTGTTGGAATGTTTGAGAAGATCGAGCTATAGCCAGAAGGAATGTTTATTATTAGTTATCCACGATAATTAAATCATTAATCATGCATGCACGCGTACGCGACGTGTCCTGCAGGGACAAAAACAGCTAGCATAATTAATTAAACATAGAGCACCATTAAAGGGAAAGAGCTGCCCCATTGAAACAATTATCACATTGAAAAGTATATGCATCGAGCAAGTTCGATACTATTGGAGACATCAGACATGTGACTGATATATAGGAGTGAATCAAAGAAGCATGCAGGTCCCACTTTACAAGGAATTCATCCTTTGTTTCATTGATTCAGATTTGATATTGATCCATATCGATGTTGATAACTTGATCGATACTATATATATCAAGCTTTCACCAACAGCATATGGGAAACAACCAAACCCATGCAACTTAAAGCAGGGTTGACTTGGCCTCCTCATGTTATATCCTCAATTATTATATATACCACTGTTTGATGTGATGTTTTGCGTTTACATGTTTCTTCATAATGTGGATGCTGAAATAATGTACATAACTAATTGAGAATTTTAATTTTATGATTCATCCTTCTAAAATTTTATGGCCGGTATATAAAACCAACACGTACATATATACTAGCTTGATGAGTTGATCAATATGATTTTTGTTTTTTCTAGTTAATGATCAATATGATGACTTAGATTAATTGCTTTGCTGTGTGTTCCCTAGCCACCATAACTGTTGCCAAGAAATTAAATTAGTTACTTATAGCTAGCTAGTTAGTTTCTGCTATTACTCAAACAAATATTTAAGGGTTTAATGCCTAAGCTAGCTGGGATCGATAATAATATTGTAATTATAAAAAGGTCCTATTCTAAAATTAATATTAATATCAAAGCTGCTTTCGAAAAGCAATTCATGTCAATGACTCCAGCAATTTCTTTAATTATATTAATGCAAGCAAGGCAAGTGGGAGGAGATCGATTCATTACTGGCACATCACACTACTTTTGGGGAAGCCCTGCCACTGGTTAAATGATGATACACATGCATTCACTCGATCTGATCCACAGATATGTCGAAAATATATTTTTGTTTTTTCAAGTAGCTGGATATTAGTATGGCAACACCTATGAATTTTTTTATTATAAAAGGTAAACATATATATATATATATATATGGTTCGATCTTTCTTCGTTTTCTTTTTATATATGCAACTATATTTGTTTAATTGTTTCCCCTTTAATTAATTTCCAATCAGAGCCACTTTGACCTTATTGTATATGATAATATAATAATAGCAACTCTCTATTTCTCTTTTAGCTTTATGACCTTTCACACATCAAACTGTTACATGATAAAAATCAATTCAAGCATATGACTAATTGTTGTGCTTTAATTACTTTGTCCATATATGCTATTTAACACAGATGATCATGAGTTAATTACCACTTAAAACGTAAATCTCAATCCCTTTCTGTGATTTTGAATCCCTATTATACCCCACATTGATACCTGAATAATTAAAAGTTAATTTTTAAGAAAATAATATATAACTTGTAGAGAATATATTCCCGACCAAAACATCTTGAAAAAATGCATCGTGATATTAATCTACTCACTTTATTAAGCAATTGGGAGACTCATAATTTGACATCTAAACTTTCTATGCTTCCCATTGTCCCCTCGATCTCTCTCTATCATATCATATAGGTTTTCTTGGTTAAAGCTATTAATAATCGCGTTTAAAGAAATCTTCAACATGTAAGTTCGTTTCAAAATTTATTAGAAATAAACATAATATCTAAAAATCTAATAAAAAGTTCTTTAAAGCCCATTTAACACGATTTTAATGGAAGGTCTTACATGCGTCACTGTACTAAATTACGAGATATGCAATTCATTTTAGTATGGTTGTGAATAAATGTATATGGCATCTTTATAATAAATGGATTTGTATTATGTGCATATATAATCACTAATTACAAAGCATTGAATAAAAACATATTTTTCCATAAATTTCAGGAGAATCTTGTAAAGGAGTTTTTGAAATTGACTTCAATCAACTTTTCCTTAACAACTGATATTATTAAATTCCAAAGATTTATGCATAATTCAAAAGGTGCAACTGAAATGCACATTATATGACAAGGCTAGGTATCCTGACGTATTATGCACTTTACAAATAAAAAACCTATGATTGCAAGAGTTCAATTTCTTATGATTTATGGTGAAGATATATCGAACAATACTTGGCTACATAGAATGCACCAAAGGGCTAGGCTATAATGCTAACACTAATAAATAGGCTAATGTAGAGCATCGGTTTCCTTCTCTAATTTGTACCTCAAAATGGTCTACAACTCCTTTGCGGGTTTGCTTGAATTAGTAGGGGATTGACTTGAAAGTGTTGCATATATATATAATCAGACATTTTATTTGCAATTTCTAAAATATGAAGAATGTTTTTGAAAGCCCAAGGTCTACAAAAAGTGGTTGGGGTTGGGCTCGAAAGCTGTTGGTCCATCTCATAAGAAAATAGTTTGTCAAAGCCAACAAATTAAGTGTGGCACATCAAACACAGATACATATGAAGGCCCATTGGATTCTAACGTACAACATATACCATAGACTGACAATGAAGCTTGTTACTGACAAAATAAATTCGATGAAAATTTGATGGGCAAACAATATATATATGTATTAGAAGGGTCAATGTAAACACAGAATATATTAGAACAAACTTGGGGTGAGACAGTCGCATCTGGTCATCTATTTATCATATGGTTCTTATTGATCACATGATGTGATGATTGTGAAAGAAATAAGTACTCTATTCTTAGTAATTAAAGATCAAACAAATTAATTGGCCAAAAAAAAAGACCAAACAAATTAATTACGGAAAAAAGTTATAAAGTGAAGTTATATAGATTATGAAAGATATTGCAAAGAGGAAATAACAATAACCATGAGTAGATATTTATTACTTCCTTTATTGGCCAAAAAAAAAAATTACTTCCTTTAGTTATTTTGTATTCTTCGATATAATTTTTTCTAATAATTTTTTCTTTATTTTAGTTTATACTTTATACGATATGCCACATATTCTTTTGATAGATTGGATTTGATCAAAGGTCAACAGCTAATTATTGAGGGAACTATATACGCAAAGGCAAATACCAAAATCAAGATAACATATGCTAAGGATTGAGAACATCAACGAAGTTAAACAGGAAATCAGAAAGCAATTTTATGTTGATAGTTAAATGATAAACTGCTTATCTGTAAATACATTAATTATTAATGAAAAGCATAACTAAATTACTGCCAAAAAGCACTACAATAAAAAAGACCTTTGTACTATTCTAAAGCACTAAACATACATTATGACAAGAACATTAAAAAATTTAATTTTCAAAATTTATAAAAATGTTAAAAGTTGAAACACGCAACAATATATATCGATCCCTTAATAAAAAAAATATAATATTCTTAATGAATGAAGATAAATAGCCTTAACTAGTCATACTATTATATTAACAGCGTCAAGAGCATCTTCGGAAAAAATAACAAATTTTTAGTTTCAAATTAAGCTGACTCATCCAATAATAAAGGGAAAGTTGCTTGTGTAGACACTAGTCAAAAAATTAAACCTTCTAAAAAATATTATGGTGGAGTACGCTTGAGAAAAATATATTCAAAGTAATTTATCATAATTTACTATATATTTATCATCCACTTCTGATACCCTTTGTTAATTAATTATAGGCTATTACTTTTCGCCTTTGTAGGGCGACCCGTTAGGTCTCTTAAGAAACAAATGCAAAATACACAAATATTAATAATAAAAAAAATTACATTTGTACTACTATGGTATTTCATGATATGCATGTCACTTCATAGTTCATAGTAATGATAAATGAATCTAATTAAGAAATGAAAATATACTTTACAGAAACAAGCTAAAGGAAATAAAAAAAAAATCAGCAGAAAAACGAGACTATATATATATCTCAGAGTAATTAATTAACTAAGTTACATATATATATAATATCCAGATGACTCCATGAAGAAAATAATCCTAGTTTTAATCCTTCCAACTATTGGACACACTCCAATGATCCGAACCGGCCACCGACGACGCTGTCCCGGCACCGCACTTGGCCACCGTCCTGACGCTCTCGATCAAGTCCTGGGTTTGAGCCTCGTGCGATAAAATCTCAGACAGCTGCTGGGGGCTGATGACCAGCTTCACCTTCCACACCCCACTCCCGTTGTACCGAGGAAACACTTCCGGCTCCGGTCGCTTGTTGTGATGATCACACGACGTCATGCGGTACGGAGTGCTGCAAACGGCGCCTTCTTGATGTTGGACGACGTCGTCTTGATTGTGGTGGTGTTTTGTTGGGTTGGTTGTTTTGATGACGTTGTTGTAGGGGTTGAGAGGGAGGAGGTAGTAGAGGTTGCGGGGGAGGAGGTGGTCGGTGTGGAGGAGGGGTTGCGCGAAGAGGTCGCGGCTGCGGAAGATGGCGTGGCCCGGAAACTCCGTCGTTATGGCGTCGGCGGTGATGGGTGGATAGAGCTCCATGATGCCACCGCTCGAGGTCACCACTTTTACCAACTCATCATCTTCTTCATCAACATGTTCTCCAAACCCTTTAAACACACAATTGCCCATAAAAAACAATATATATGGAAATTAATTAAGATAAACACATAGATTTATATATAGATCGGTCAGATGGGTGTGTTGGTGTGTGGATATATGTATATGTGAATTGTGATATGGGGTTAAGAGATTATGGATGGGTGGCGTGTTTCTTGAGGATTAATATATTCTTCCATGGCTAATTGAAGGACTAGCTAGATAGACATCCGACACAAGAATGCTTTGATTTCTTTACGATCCAAAAAGGAATGTATTATGTATGGAGTTTTTATAGTGGGCTGACCCCACCTTTTTCTTAATTAAGGAGGGCAGTGTGCTTGATTAGCAATTAATTGACTCAATATATTCTTAGATATCACACAAAGAATCATCGCATTTATCATATCATGAATTCATGATGTGATCTTGGCCCTTTAAATCATATATATGGTTAATTGATCACAGATTAGGATTGATAATTAGCATATGGCTAGATCTGGGGGAGGATCCAATGAGATGCTTTACATTTATGTGTGATATTATTCGATCTTTATAGAATTACAGGTAACGTTTATAATTAATGGCAATATTAGAAAACAAAAACTATATATAGAGGAATGCAAATTATTTGCTCTTTCCTATCTTTTATCTTTTTCTATCTGTTATATTGTACGTGGAGATCGAATTAGAGAAAAAAAAAAAAAGAGAATAAAATGAGAAGTTAGCTCATTAATTTCTCAAATTATATATTAACTAGCAGTTGGAGTAATGTTGAGGCAAACCACTGGTACTGTAATTGTATTGTATGCATGCGCAAAGTCAACGTTTGAGAAGAATGTTGACAAGAAAAGACTATATTAAAGTGTTGGGTGATGATGATCATGGTTGATTATCAATGAAGCTCAGAATGTGTCTGTGTGTGCCTTTCTATCTTGCTTTTATCAAGTGAATCCCACTTGTCGGCAATTACCCTTTCGATCATTAAAAGTGGAGAGGGTTTCTCAGATTTTCATTGCCGAACACGAAGTCGTTTCGTATCAACATTATCCCAATGAAACGCCATGCCGTTTCTTATGTCAAAGAAATGTAAAAAGTTTATGTGTATGTATGTGGGGAGTGAATAGGAGCTCCATATATTATTATGGTTTGCCTACCCTTAAAATTTTAAGACCAATTTTGGCTAAAAAATTAAATAAATGAAGCATTAATACATTATTTAGTAATTCAATCAAAATTAATAAACAAATTTGTACCGAGTGGATCATTTCACTCCTAATTAACTATAATGTATTTGATTGCCTAGCTTACAATTAATGACTAGGCCGGCTTGGATGTCCTCTCGTTTACTTTTGATTCGAGTTCACGTGAGTAGTGAATCAATATTGATCTGAATTTTGACCATCAACTGTATATAAGAATATATAATTTCCCCACCACCATGCACGTACAGCTTTCGGTGACACTCGATTACAATTTGAAGCAAGTTTTCCTGGCCATGATTGAATTCTATCTTTAAGGTATAAAAATATACCTTTTAAGTGGTTTCGTAATAAAAGCACCCAAAACAGAGTGGGATGTGGCCTAAAACAAGAGGTAGCTGGATCGAACTTCTGTTTTTTAAATTTTTTGGATTAATGCTATTTCATTAACTGACAAAAACTCAAAACAGTATGATTGTTAACATGGTGTCAACTAATTTCAAAGACATCATAATTTCCTTCACAAGGATGTGCTTTAATTCTAGTGACAATAAGTACAATAAGAAAACACTAGCTCATTATGCATTTATCCCTGTTTAATTTAGCTAGCTAGCTAGCTAGGCTGTGATTGCTCCTAGCTAAGCTCAACTTTACTGGGCTAAGCATGCATGGATGGCCCAATTGGAAGGATCTAATTAAGACTCAACATCTCCTTTACTTTCTAGTAGTAGCTTTGAAATACTAGAAAGTCACTGACTGTTACACATATATATAATAATTCACAGATTGGACTTCTAAATTAGTAAAAATTCAAGTGGTTTGCTGCTACCTTCCATAAGAGCAAAATGCAGTTAATGTAAATTGATCAATGTATCAGGCCCAGGTAAATGCACGGTTTGAACTTTGAAAGTCTATTTTGATTTTGAAAGCATTAATCATTCAACAATCCAATATAACGGCATAACTGTAATGATCGATTATAAGCTAGCTTTAAGGTTTCGGTGGCAAAATGCTTAAAATATTTTCAAGTTTGATTGCATGGGGTTACTCTAATCATTCACGTACCCAAGTTATAATTATGATGCAACTGTTCCAATTGCATTCCTTGCATGCATTTTATGTTGGAGAGTAATTTTATATGGTGATTTATAAGGTGTTGGAATTCTTCACTCATTGACAATTAGTTTTGAGTTGAATACTCTAATTTCTTTCATTTTGATCATATGACCAGTACTCACATCCAAACATTTTTTTGTAATGAATGCTGTATTATATATGTTAGTCAGTTAGTCTTAATTTTAATTTTGGCCTTTAATTAATAAGATCCAAAAAATAATAGGATTGTTCATAGTCACTACCAGAAAAATCAAAACAAATTAAATAGTGTTGGTGTGGCTGTTAAGGAGTATAATTTGTGAACGCATATTATCATATATATGTATACCTACCATAGAAATTATAACATAAACATGTTGGTCCTTAGCATAGGCTATCGAAATGCCAATTTTCTTAGTATGGTCTTGGTCTATATCGTAAATTAAGTTTACGACCCTCATCCATCTTGTTCTCTAGAATGGCTATAGTTCATCTATACTTAATCATCACAATTGAGTGAATCGACATGCAGTACTGAATTATGAGCTACTATTTTAATTGATTAGCAACAATAGATTGTTAATCCATCGATCGGAATCTGTGACGGTAATTTATATATATATATATATTTTTTTTTTTGAGGAGGTAATTTATATAAATTTGATTTAATAGTAAACAATATATGTAAGTATCTTTAGACTATTAAATATTGCATTATACATGTATGTATGAAATTAATTTACGAACCTATCGTTTCTGTTTAAACTTTTAACCGAATTTATTGATAAATTATTTTATGAATATTTTTGTGATCTAGAACATTACTAATATGGTTCCAAATATAAATGGTCCATTAATGTTCACATGTGCAACATATTTTACGATTTGTAACGTCGACTTTGTAATTTAAAATCAAGACGTGAGTCCATCAGTCCATGATTCATATTTTATCCACAGAATCATGACTTTGATCTTTCGTTTTTTTCTTTTTTTCTTTTTCTGAAACCTCATCATCGATCTTAGGAGGTGGGACCAAATGCATGTTTCATGTTAGATGAACCGAATAGTCAATGAATAATACAACCTACGATGTTAACTAGAACGCCGTTATAAAAAGACCAACTCAAATTTCCAATTCCAATTCCAAGTCGGTCTTCTGTTCATTAATAATAATTCATTGACGAAGAACGTTTCCAACTTTAAGTGGTGTGTACGTGTATACATACGTACGACGTCAACCTGCGGGATAAAAAGCATATATTAACCATGCAGCTTTTGTTTTGTAGTGACCAATGGCATATGTATTTAATGCAGACATGGATGTAGGCTTTCAAGTTTCAACCAACTCTTCAAACATAGCCACATACAATCCAGAGTAGCCATTCAGTCATTTTCACAAACAACAGGATCCACAGAATTGGGATCAGAGCTTTTTAATTAAGAAAAATGGGAAATTGGGTTGGGAGAGACAAGGTGGTGTACCCAGCTGAACATGATCAGATTCATGATCATTATCAATTACTAGGCCATACAAGTACATCATCATCAAACGGTTTGAGAGTCAAGGTGCGTATGAGTTGGAGGCAACTGAAGGAGTTGATGGCGCAGGTGGACATGACCAAAGGCAAAGGCTGCGATTCATCACCAGAGCAGCTAGGCCGCGCCATCCTGCAAGAGTGCTTGGAAGGTAGGCTTATTGCTCGTGTTGTTGCTGCTGAGAATCATGATCAGCTGCGGGTGTCAAAGTATGCAAAGGGTTGGATGTTAAGCACAATTTCTGAAGATCAACAAGAACATGATCATAGTTTGTAATTAATTGCTAATAGCTAGTAATTAATTAAATATGTAATAATATAGTTGCATATATTAATGTTATTATTCATTGCTTTCATTTCAAGTACAGTTATGTATTGGCAGTATTGTGATGAGTATATATAAATTGAAGAGCTATATATTTGATCATATAAATCTTGTTGTCTAAGCATACACTTCCGTAATTTTCTTACATTTCTTGCAGTCTTAATCACTTCATATATGTAAATTAACGACATATATATTATTATGTTTTTAGACACAGAGGGGAAATAGGACTTCCCTAGTAAGACTTGCTAGTACAACTACTACGTACGACTACTACTAGTAGCTAACCAAAGTTTTCTCAGAAATCCAGTGCTTTTCTTTTTGTTTTTTTCCAAACCAGTGCTTGTTCTGAAGCTTTGAAGGAAAAGACTTGACCGGTTGACCCCAAACAAACTAACAAAACCCAGTATTCCATTTTTTCTGAATTTCATTCCTTTTGGGTCATTGGGTGTGGATAGATACAATTATTATTTAATTACAAGGCCCATTAAAAATCAGGTCCATGATCCTTCTCTCATTTTATCATATTTGGGCTTGAAGGTCCTTCATATCAAATCCCTAGAACCTTTCCCAAACCCTACTGGCCGTCCATATGGTATAATGGGCCCCCAAAATAAACACCTCCACATATCCACATGCATGTAAAAATGTGAGAGAAATGTACATGGGCGAGTACTGTTTTCCTTCTATGATCAAATGCAAGAAGTAGGGGGCCTATATGCCCCTTATCTTCATTTCCTTTTCTCCCTCTTCATGTGCGTTTTCCGACCACTTTATATGTGTGCCTACCCAAACCACATGGTACATTGGTGCATGTTCTGCCCAATTATATCCCTCTCATTATGAAGTTTTTACCAAGAACTCGTATGTAAATATATAATTTCTTTTTTTATTTACTACTAATAACTTGAAGATGTAAGTTACTTCCAAAACCCTCGAATGAGTGATAAAACTTATAATATTACTCTCAACAATAAGAAGTGATGTAAAATTACTTATAAAATTGTAATCAAGCTAGCTAGCTAGTCACTTTCTCCAAGCGTGGAAGGTGGGGGAAGTGAGTTGGTACGTACATGATGGTTGTGGGGACTGTTCTTTCTCTTTGACATTTGGAGGTCCATCCGTGCATGCCAGAACATCAGAATTTCTGAGTAGCTGCCACGTTTTGAGAAGATGATGCACTGCCAAGCTCTGAAGGTCGATTATTGATACCCCACGCGATATCCAATCAAATTTCAATGTGTCAAGGAAAGGGTCAAACTGATGCAGAGTCGACACAAAGATACATAGTCTCAAAACTGTCACAATTCAAGTATTGCTGTGCCAGAACCCCCGTGAAATTATTGCAAACAAATTAATCCTGGTCGTAATAAAATCAGAAAATTCTAAAATACAAGCACAGCATTGCATGCAAACCATGTTTGAGCAATCCGTGCTTACTCTTAAATTACTAAAATATAGATTTAACACGCTTTTAGATGTGTTTCTATAACATACTTTTTTGTACAATGAGCATACTCAATAAAATTCAATTGCATCGAGTTTTGTCTTTAGTGCGGACATTATATCTCACATACAAACACTCATTTGAAACTTAAAATCAAGGATATATATATTACTTTTTAGTAATTAAAATGTAGTTTCTCATACTTAAATGATAGATGTATGTGATGTACATAATGCATTGTCCATATGATAGAATCTCTCGTGGAATGGGCAATGAAATTAAGTCAAATGAGAAAATTAACATGATCTGCACAGTACTCTCTGGTCGCATATACATGCAGGTCCGAGTACGGAGAATATATACCCACAGTATTAGACTGGGTCAATATATATATTGTCTCTTAACCCTTGGATCGCCCAAGATGATTGTGTGTGTATGTGTGAGCAGATTATAATTCAACGGCTATCAAGGGATGGTGATGAGAGTATGAGGTATTTGATACTTCATAGTTCATACAGCGCAGTAGGTAGGTAGCCAATGAAGTTACCTAAACTGGGTAAAGCTGAAGAGGCCAAAAATGGAGTTGGGGTTTGGGGACAATAATGGAAATTATTGACCAATAAAACAAAATGGAAAGCAAAGCCAAGCACTCACACACTGAGTCAGTCACTAAGTCACTGGCATGGGCATGTGCTGCTAGCTGCTTCCCAGTTGTAGCCTGCCTGGTTTTGCAGCCTTCATGTGGATTGTACGACATACTCCACATTTTCTCATGGCCCCATCTCTCTCTTTTTCTTTTTTAAATGAATTAATTTCATATATGCTTGCATGGATTTTCTAAATCTCTCTCCTCGGCTAGCTAGCTCGGCTTGCTTGTCCTTTAACCCAGCCCAGCTAGCTCTATGCTCTTCTTCTTTCTCAGCTAGCTGGCAGCCTGGCACGAGTTTTCATGCACCCCTCTGTTTTATTTGATGATTCATTTATTTAATAATTCTTTAATTTACTTTCTGGAGACTAAGAACAGTGAGAACCCATGTGGAGTTTTGCATGAAAATCTAGATAACAGAGCTGTAGCAACTCTTTTCTTCCTTTCTGCAGCAGTACTATGGTAACATGGCTACATTGAATTACTGTGTATGATTCCATGGTTCATGAATCATCACACTTAAATTCATAGGCCAAAAGCTTGATGGAATTGAAAATGAAGTGGACTAAACTCAAAAGCTTCATGGACATTAAGCAAAAAAAATGCAAATTAAAAAAGGCATTATCTTTGAATTAAATACAAACAATAATGATCGATGACATTGCACGTAGACAAATTAAAGACATTTTCTTCTTCTGCAACGGTGGTCGGTCGGGTACTAGTAGTTTAATTAACTAAATCATGATCCAAATTGCACCTCTAAAAGGCATGCATGCACAACCCAAAAGGCGCATTTATATATAGGGAATGGAATTAGGACGAGAAAAATCTTCTTCTGCAACGGTGGTCGGTCGGGTACTTGTAATTTAATTAACTAAATCATGATCCAAATTGCACCTCTAAAAGGCATGCATGCACAACCCAAAAGGCGTATTTATATATAGGGAATGGAATTAGGACGAGAAAATTGGCACATAAACAATAGTGACTATTTTGGGAATGTGGAGCACTAAATTCTATTTTAATACAAAATTTGATGTCCTTAGAATTGACCTTTTCGTTTGGAATTTCACCATTTTCTGTGCAGTGTTTGGACCATTCTTCTTCCTCTTCTTCTTTTTGTTTTTCTATAATATTACAAGTATATGCAACAATCATGTCATGCATCCACATGCATACATATGGTAATGAACTAATAATTAAATCACCCATAGTACCTAGTGTTTGAATATAGAAAAAATGGTCTACTTCACATCCATATTGAAACCCAAAAGCTCACAGAGAATTAATTGATCAAGTCACTTGGATCAACAGCTTGATGTAATTATGTTTTCACTACTTGTAAATGATTTAATCAATATATCAACAAACCATATGCTTCTATTTATTTTCTTCAATAAAGTCTTCCAGTTGAATCATTAGTGTGGGACCATTGATTCCTTCCTGACACGTGTCAAGTAAGCAGTTGAAAGACCAAACTAGTTCGTTACTTCCATTGGGCCAAGCCACAGTCCTCACTGCCTCAATAAGAGACCCCCCTACTAATGAGACTGAAGCCCAATAAGGGCCTAGGGCTCACTCGGGCTTAGTGGTACTAAGCCCAAGTCAGGAAGCAACCAAGTCCAATAGGTAGGCTTGGGCACAAAACCGACCCCCAAAATCGACTAGGGTAGGCTCGTTTCAGGCCCACATCAGCACAAAGGGAACCGGCCCATTATCTAAGTTTGCCCCGACATGTGTTGGGTAGGCCACTGTCGCACTACCGCCGCCGCCTCTCTCCGGCCCTCTCCTCTCTTTATCCTTCTCTCTGATTATCAATTCTCCCTCGATTCATTGTCGATAGCGCGCACATGCATCTTTCATTCTCACAGATTGGTGACTCAACTTTCTCTCTTCAATCTCAACATCTAGTCACCGACCTTAAACCAAAATATTGACCCACTATACTTACAACCTGACCGAAACCAAAACCCAAACAACTGAAAAAAAATAAAAAATGGGAGGTTACAGGCTAGCCACCCCAATTTAACCCCTTGATGCGGCTGGCGAATTGAGTTCTAACTCGACCCATCTGGACCGTGGCCACCCCTACCAATAAAGACTATGTGATTTCTTGATCCTTGAACATTTGAGGATAATATTCATAAAGAAAAAACGCATGAGCATTTTTTAATTAGCTTCTCTTCTTTGTGTGCTTAATGCTTATATATACAATATTAATTTGAATGGTAAGGGGAATTAGATTACTATTCACATGCACAAGCTGTAAACTTGGTTTGATGATAAGTAGACAAGCAAGAACGTACTAATCAGATTGGCCTTATCCAAAACTTCCTAATAAATCACAATGGGAATAGATGTCATTTTCAACTCCTTTCCATTTTAGGATATGGAAGATCAAGATCTTATCATCTTAGGCTTTTTAATTTGGTACATCAACACCAAGTAGGTCTTTGTGCATGTGCATGTGCATGTGTATGTGTATGTGTATCATGCACTTGTTTATGTGCATGCATGCATGGTCATGAATGTTAACCAATCCAATGCTCACCAAAGTCTCTCAAGCTCATGCTGCCAGCTAGCTTAGTGCACTAGCCGCCAAGAGAGCCGACAATGAAACCGAAAAATGTGAGTGAACAAAAAATGTGAAATAATTAATAATTAATTCTAAAAAAATTGAAAAACACAAAGGTTTGACCGTTCTCTTCGAGAGTCCAAAGCCGTTGTGTGGTAGAGACAGTCATGATTCCGTTTCAGAGTTTTAATTATATCTGGTGGATCTAATTATCTCTCTCTCTCTCTCTCTCTCTCTCTCTCTCTCTCTCTCTCTCTTTTCCCATTTGAGCATTATAGACGCCGCTTACCGCGCTTACCACTGGTTTTTCTTTTTTTTTAATCAATATAATTATAAATAATCATAAATTTTAGTAATATTAGTAGCATTTTTTATGGTTATATTTAATAATAATAACATGGGTGCCCCTATCTTCTAACTGCCCTACTTGATCCTCTGCGAAAAGACCAGGTTGCCCTTTAGAGATATTGTCACCTTGAACTTATGTTGGAGCCAAAACATCTTCAAGAAAATAACTTTATACATGTAGACAACAAAGAACAAGACTTGTGTAAGTACTGTAGGAATGTGATCACCACCTATATATATATAATTATATGGCAATTCTCAAAGCAGATTATAAATGATATAATTTCTGACAAAGCTAGTAATAAGAAAGTGAAGACAATGTTAAGAATTAATTGCACAACTCTTTACTACGATACAACCATGGCCATGCCAGCTTTCAACTGCTAACATGAGGCCTATTAATTTTCCATTATGTTGTGATCAACCTCTGATATCATTGCACAACTGCTTGTTTTATATGGCAATATATGTACATGATTCAAATGAGGGAAATTTGTACACCAAAACCATAAATAAAAAGGGACCCATATAATCAAAATCGGAAACCATAAGAGCAAGAGAGTGGAGGAAATTTAGGTGAATATGGGCCTGTAAAATCTAATTGGCAAATGGTCAGCAGAGACTAGAGAGTCTCTCCTAAAACACACCCCCTATATATGTGGTAATAGGGCACCATGCAGTGATGCACGGCACAAATTCAATGGTGGTGGGCATATTGGGGTTTTCAAGAGACTGAAATTAGGAAGGAAGAGATGGTTTCACTTAACAAAGCCAGAGGTGCCCACATAATTAATTAGTGTCAAATTTATTATTCATTAAAGAGAATTTAGAAGGTTGTGCCAGAAAGTTTTGGGCCACCAAAAACCACCCCATTTCCTGTACTTTTTCTGTTAAGCGAATAGCTGCAGCTTTGGAGAGAGAGAGAGAGAGAGAGAGTGAGAGAGTCTCTCAAGGTATCATATCGACCCACCAAATGCCATAAACAGAGCAAGCAATATTAAGAGGGGTGGAGGAAAAAGAGAGAGGATAGGAAAATGGAAGGTTGAGTACAGCGAAGCAAATGTTCATGCAGACCCACCCCCACAAATGTATACATTATTACTATTATTATTAATATTTTTATTGTTTAAAATATTTTTATTCTCATGTATAATTGTATATAACTGAGAGAGTAAGTGCTGGCTGATACAGCAAGAAAGGTTGGTCCTTTGGTCTCTGGTCTTCGATATTTCATTGGACACCCTCTTGCCTACTATTGTCGTGGGTGCCCACTAGCAGCTTTTTTGTCTTCTCCTTTCTCTCTCAATTTTCTTTTCCATTTCATTTTCTATCTGTTTCTTCTCTCTTCTTTATTTATAAATTATAATTCACAGGGTGGTATTCTTTTTTTTCTTTTTTTTTTGTCTAGTTTCCCTTTCCACCCTCAACAGTAATGATTTTCTCGTTACGGGTATCGTTGTTGAGGAATCTGAGGAGTTGTCCTGAGGGTTGTGAAAAAGAGGCGGTTATTGTTTGTAGACTTATTAGAAAAACAAGTTATAGATAGAAAGAAAGGGCGGAGTTGAAGAAGAAGCACAAGAGGAACAAACAGAATCACAATTGTGTGCACGAGTGTGCTCTCATTGATGTGATCTTTGAAAAACAAACCGCCCCTTTCTTTCTGGCTTTTACAACTTGTTTACAAAAAATTTCTCCATATTTGGGTTTCTGGGTTTTTCTTTTTCAATCTTATTTCTCTCTCTCTCTCTCTCTCAAAGTTTCTTTCTTTCTTTCTTTCTTTCTTTTATTTGGGATTTGGGACATTTGTGCTGAGAAAGTAATAGTTTTTCATATGTCTCAACCAAGGCAATTTCAGATGGTGGGTAGTAACAATCCAAGCCAATACAATGACACAACTTTTACCAAAATCTTTGTGGGAGGGTTGGCTTGGGAGACTCAAAGGGAAACTATGAGAAGGTATTTTGAACAGTTTGGAGAGATCTTGGAGGCTGTTGTTATTACAGATAAAAACACTGGGAGATCCAAGGGCTATGGATTCGTAAGCCCATTTGTCATTTCCTTCTTCTTTTGCCTTTTACATGCTTATTTTCTTTGTTCCAAAATTTTTTTTCTGATAATGGAATATATGATTTCTTTAGGTTACATTTAAGGATCCAGATGCTGCCATGAGAGCTTGTCAAAACCCATCTCCTGTGATTGATGGAAGGAGGGCAAACTGCAATCTTGCATCTCTTGGTGCGCACAAGACCCGTCCACCAACTCCTCAGCATGGTCTCTCTGTCTTTCTCATACTACTATATGTTTTTCTTTTCTTTTCTGTCACCATTTATTTTGTGAAAATGTTAATAATCCCTTGAATCACATTTTTAAGCCCATTCTCATAATATCTGTATTCATTTGATACAGAATTGAAATATGGATCCAAACATTTTAGGAATTGATCAAAGAATACATATATACACATGTATATTATATAATTTATTTATGCATTTACTTTTCCTAATGCAGGTACAGGAAGGTTTAGAACAGCACCTGGGTTGGTGGCTCCACCTGCTTATCATGGTTCTTCATCAACATACTTCCATCAACCCACTGGTCAATATACATTTCCTTATTCAGCTTATGGGTAAGCTGAAGAAATCATAGGAATATAGCATAGGCAAATCTATTTTTCTTTCTCTATATTATGCTTTATAGTCTATTTGATCTGATTTTTCTTTCCTTTTTCTTTCTCTTTTTCTTGTGTCCACTTACAGGTATACTGGATATTCCCAAGATTCCTCCATGTATCCCATGGTAAATATATATCATTTAAGCAGCACATAAATTTTTTTTTTTGGGGGGGNATCATTTAAGCAGCACATAAATTTTTTTGGGGGGGGTGGTGTGGGGGGTGGTGTGTGTGGGGGTAAATGTTGCATGTGTTCATATTACCAATGCACAACAAACAATTTCATTGAAGTGTTCTGTCGTGCATGTTGCTGCAGAACTATTATAGTGTTTATGGTGGTCAACAACTCTCACCTTACTACACCACCAACACTGGGGCATCAGGGCCAGCTGGCATGTTCCACAATTTCTACCCATTATATGCTCAATATGGGCAGAGTAGCCAGCAGGCACAAGGTTTTGGAGTCCAATATCCCCAAATGGTACAGTATCCATATTTGCCTCAGCACTATGGCTCTGCAGCAGCTGGCATTCTCTCACTTCCTTCTTCAATGGCAATGACTACCACAACCACTCCCACCACAGGTGATAAATGCGACCCTTCTATAAATTACTAACAAGTAATATGTCAAACATTAAGCTCCAGAGAATTTACATGCAAAAAAATGGTATGCAACTATGCACAGGTCCAACAGCAGTAACTGGGGTCACAGCAACAGGGACTGGTGGTGCTTCACAAGCCTCTGCAACCACTTCTGAACAGAATTCTTCAACTTAATATCTACAGGGGAAAGCATTGAAGCATTGTCTTCTTACAAGACTAACCACATTGGTAATGGATCATAGGGGTCGAGTCCAAAAGGGAAGGAAAAAACGTCAATAAGAAAACCCATTTTAGGATATCCAATTCAAAAGGGTGGTGTCTGCTGCAGATATCATCAGCTGGTATAAGAAGAGAAAGGGTACCCAAGTCAGCATCAGATGGGTTCATTCATGGAACATGCATTTGGGATTATCCAAAGCTTGCTCCACTAACATCATGATCATCTTCATCATCATACATGTTTGGGTAAATTAGGACAAGTGTAGGGGAGTCTTTTTTTTTTTAAGTAGTTGTTAGAATTAGTAGAAGGATTCATAATTCAAATCATTCATGTACTGGCATGAGGTGGAAGCTAAATATTGGCTTTGGATTCCACCTCAAATACTAATTCCCAGGTGTCTATGTCTGGGATGCACAGAGCATCCAATGACATATACCCTTGTTTATATTGGAAAGTGAATGGGGTTCAAAAGATTGGTTTTATATCTTTGAAACCCAATTTGGTCAAAGCCCGGATGGCCTGGCCATTAACTTGTAATTTTTTTCTTTGGTCATTATTCATGATAGATACTTTTTAAGATAGGATTAGTTGAAAAAAAAGAAGATTGTCTGTCTCTCTTATTTATGGTAGATACTTTCGCTTTCAGTCAGCAATGTTTTCTTATTATGATTCTTCTTTTTTATTATATACGTGATTACCTCTTTTTGGGCCTTGAAGAATGTGTTTGGAATCCAAGGGACCTTAGAGAAAGGGGGTTGTGCCATATCAAAGTTGGAAGTGCTGGTTTTGCATCATTTTCTTTGGTTGTAAGATGCAAAATCGAATTAACGCCCTTAATAAAAAATTTCATGCACAACACACAAAAATCACTCAAACTATATTGAAATTAGAAATTTTGGGGCTTCAAAGATGATGATGGATTTCAGAAAAAACAAAAATAATAACATTATAATTACTAACCAAAACTCACAAGGGGTAGCTAATGGCTTTTACGCTAAAGCCAAAAAATTAACTTGGTATCTTTTTGATCTTGAACTTGAGTCTTGGCTTGGAGCTAGATTGACCTCTATAAGCTAGACTTTGCCTCACCATGTCTATCTATTTGTCTACATGAGGACTGGGCTGGGCTGGGCTTGCTTGACTTCGATTTGTATTCTGTAGGATTTTTAGGCCTTGGGCCCCACTCTTGAAAGTGATCTTCCAGTCTCAGACTCTCAGTCAAATCGTGTATGAGTGTGCGTGTATTATGGGCCTGCCCACCCATATCATGATAACGGACTTCCAAATAACCCGGGAGCCCATTATAGGTTGTCTTTAAATTCTGTACATCGCTTGAAAAACAGAGTCATAAACCCTAGAGGAGGACGACAAGCATTTTGGCTTTGCGGCTGCACAGGACTCCCATCAATCTCAGCCCACCTCTCATCTCTCTCAGGTGACTCCATCTCTTTCCCTTTAAACGGCACTTGTCGTTTTTTCTTATGATATTTATGTTTATATATGTCAATGTAAATCTATATATTTTGGGCGTGTTTTGTGGGTTTATAGGAAACGATGTCGATTTCAGAGCTCGCTTGCACATACGCTGCCTTGATCCTCCACGACGATGGCATCGCCATCACGGTATCTTTCACTCTCTGTCCGTACAAATGTGCTTTTTACTTGATGCTGAAAACTAAATATTAAAATAGAAACAAAGTGGAGTGAACTAGTGAAGAATCGGATTAGTGGATTATCCAATGGGTCTTTGGTACTTATTCTGGGTTTGAAAGCTATCTAGCTAAGCACTTTTAAGTGATGGTAACTAATTAATGCCGAATGCAAGAGGCTTTGTTCGTTGGCCACCATACGTGGTGCTAGCTTCACTGAACAAAGCAACAATCTTTTTTATTATTTTATGGTTATTAACCGGTTTTGAATAATAGCTTATTTTATGGATAAATTCAAAGCATTAGAGAGTGTATTAATATGGGTTTAGACTTTGATATTAATTCAATTTGTATTAGCTTAAGTTTGTGGGTTAATCGTGTGGGGTGGGTCTCCTTAATTGGTTTGCTATATAGGCTGAGAAGATTGCAGTTTTGGTGAAAGCCGCCAATGTCACAGTAGAGTCTTACTGGCCTGGCTTGTTCGCTAAGCTTGCCGAGAAGCGTAACATTGAGGATCTCATACTGAATGTCGGAGCCGGCGGAGGTGGTGGTGCAGTTGCCTATGCTGCCCCAGGCGCGGGTGCTGAAGCCCCTGCTGCTGCCGCTCCAGCAGCTGAAGAGAAGAAGGTATAGAGTCTCTTTTTTTAGATAATTTCTATCAAATGAGTTTCTCTAATTTTAGTGGTTTTCTGATTTGTGAATGTGGGGTTGTTGTCTTTTGCTTTGTAATTTGATTTTACAGGAAGAGCCTAAGGAAGAGAGTGACGATGATATGGGATTCTCCTTGTTCGATTAGGAGCTCTTCAGATTGCTCCATTTTAGTACTTTGAGGCAGTTACGTTATCAGTGTAGTAGTGTTGTCTTTTTTCTCTTAGCTTCTTATTCATATGTATTTGCGATGGACAAATGTCAGATTCATGGTTTTCTGCTGAACATGATAAATTTTGAACCTTTATGCGATTGAGTTTTTGGATATACAAGTATATTATCTATTTGATCTTAAAATTGAATATTTTGTGGTGTGATTTTGTAAACTTTTTTTTCTGGTTGGGTTATACATGTTTGGCATCAGCATATATATGCGCTTTATGAGAAGCATGATACATTGATACCCATAGAATTTGCTCGGTTAATAGAATAACTCTTATCTAGTTTGCCTTTGAGCCTTGTGGTCCTTGTCCCCGTTTACAAGCCAGTAGTTTTGTTTGTTATATGTAAGTGAAATGCACATTGTGCTACTGCATATGAAAACGTTGTACCCCAGTCTTGCAATGGGGTTATGAACACAAAGACTGTTTATGGACAAAACTAGGTCAAAAACTGTTAGGTCTCGGGCCATTTATATAATAAATTTTCGACCAAATTAAGTGAAACCTTCTGTGCAATCTTGTTAGTTATGATAGCCCTATTTTGTGAAAGGCGGGGTGGTTTAAGATCAATTAAGGCCTAGCAATGCAAATGAAATCAATAAAAGATTTAATCAATTTTGGATCCCGGACAAAAATTGTTTTGTTGAGCTTATATGGATGGATATTTCATCGTTACCAATATCACTATATTTAGTTAGGTGTGTGATGAGATTTTAATTTATGGGTTCGGTTGATCATGAAATATGATTGGAAAAGAGTAGACAAAAATGCGTATAGGCCTTAATTGATTAAATCTTTTCTTGATTTCATTTGCATTGCTAGGCCTTAATTGATCTTAAACCACCCCGGCCCTTCACAAATAAGGCTATCATAACTAACAAGATTGGTCGAGAATTTATTATATAAATGGCCTACAGATTCTATTCTAAAATGTTACGCACAAGGCGGGTCAGTCGAGGTGCGCTGCAGAATCGGTGTTTAGTTCACAAACTGAACCATCAACTGCAGTTTGAATTTGTTTTTCTCATGGGGTTGCGACGTTTTCCTTGGTGAGTGGTGCAATTTCCTCACCATCACCATCGATTCCTGGTTCGCTTTCAGCAACACCCAAATTTAGTAGCGCTTCTTCCCACTTCTTAGCAGGTCCCTGTGCAAGAGTGAGCCATGATGGCATTACGTCAGCGATTTTGTTAGAATTAGAGTATGACCAGCAACAAGAACGTGGGAATTAGAGTATGACTAGAAACAAGATATGAGAATATAATTCCGGGGAGAAGATTTCTAACCTTCCACGAGAAATCTTGGGCCATGCAGTTACTAATGATCTCAGTAAAAGCTGGAGTATCATACGATGTAAGGGCTCCTTTGACCGTTGTAGCCACTGCTTGTACATCCACCGGATCAACGACTTCACACTGAAAGACCAATTTTTAAAACATGAGCTCACACTGAAGTATGTAAGTTTTTTGTGTATAGTAAAGTGAAGGAAATGATGAATTACTTCCACATTGAAAGCTCCCATATGAAATCCTGTGAATCCTTCTTTAACAGTATCTACCAACCCACCAGTTGAGGAAACAATAGGCACCTGCAAAAGAATAACAGTGAATTAGTAATAGCTTGCCACTTTAAAGAAATAATGCAAGATGTAGTATTTGTTAGGAGGAATGAAAACTTATTGGGGCCAAGCATCTTACAGTTCCGTAACACATAGCATGCAACTGAATGAGACCACAAGGCTCAAATCTACTTGGAACCAACATAAAATCAGCTCCGGCTGTTATCATATGGGCCAGAGGAACATTGAATTTTACTACTCCTCGGGCTTTGTCTGGGTATAGTGTCTCCAACTTTTCAAGCTGCTTCTCCATTGCCTTTTTGCCAGTCCCCTAAGATATCATAATAGCAGATGCAGATTAGGATATCTACAGATGAGTTTTAGTAGTAAGATAAGCAATAATATGCAGAAAAATGTGAGAAAAACTTCCATGTCTGGTACTTACAAGTACTATAATTTGAACATTCTCTCTGATAAAATGGGGAATGGCTTCTATAAGAATATCTGAACCTTTCTGCTCTTCAAGCCTACCAATGAAGCCTATGACAGGGATGCTTTTATCCACTGGCAATCCAACTTCCGCTTGGAGGGCTTCTTTTAAAAGAGGCTTTGCATCTGCCACCTAAGCAAACCAAATTTCAAAAATACTGCCGTATAATTAAAAGAAGTTGCATATGCAGCGGGTCATGGAAGTTTTTGTATGATAAATATTCTTACAGTTGAAGCATCATATTTGACAGTTGTGTACTTGTCAGTTAATGGATTCCATTCCTGGACATCCATGCCATTCACAATTCCTTGAATTCCAGTTTTCTGAATAATGTTGTCCAATTCAACTCCTTTTTCGACTGTAGAAACAAGTTCTTCGGCGTAATATGGGCTGACAGTCAAGACTTTGTCTGATTCTAAGATTCCAGCTTTCATCCAGTTAAGTTTTCTCCCCTTCACTGGTTTTTCATAGCTGTGGAATTGGAACAATCATACTCAAGGTTCAATCATATAATACCATACTATATTGTGTCAAAAAAACCATACCCATCAATGAAATCAAAGGAGCTTTTAAATTCGTCTGGCAGATTGAGAAGTGCGAAGTCCGCAAATGCAAATCTCCCTTGGTAAGCAATGTTGTGAATGCAAAAGGCTACCTGTAACAAGATTGACACAATACCTGCTTTTGAAGGACTTACAGCTGACTGGAATTGCTTAAATAAATTTAAAAAAAATAAACTGGTGACCTACTTTGGCACTCTTGTATATGCCTTTAGGTTTGTAGTTGGCTTTCAGGTAGCATGGCAGGAGGGCAGTGTGCCAGTCGTTGGCAATGAAAACCACATCTTCTCCTGCATGCAGGATGTCATAGTACTATTATTGCAGAACTAATTTTCAAAAGTAGCGTCAGTCTAGAAAATTCTACATGAGTTTGCCTACCGTATGGTCCAGAAAAGTATTTGTTGCCGGTAAGGTTCAGAACTCTTGGTGCTTCTAGAGCTGCCTATAACATAGATTTTTTACAACCATGACAAAATAAACATAATGTAAGAGGAAAATAGAGAGAAGATTAGAAGAATAAGTAAAGACAGCTAGATCCCATATAAGATGCACGATTGGTATACAAACTAAACATCTCATAATACATTAACCAAGAGAATGTGTTACACTGATCGGGAATTTAGACACAAATCTACAATGCAATCTCATCCCCAGGAAGCCTAGCCACCTTCAAAACTTACTTTTCACTTAGAACCAATTACCCAACCACATAAGAACATGGAGCTGAGACAATCTGTTTTCAAGATTTAGTCCCAAAAAATACTGCTGCTTTTCATGAATGACTAAATAGTTGCAGAAAAGTACAATGAAGATTGCATGTAAATTAACTAAGTGCATACATAATTTAGTATCCAATTTACAGAATAATTTAATTACAGAGAAATTGAATAACAAATGTAGCCACAAAGTTGGAGATTACTAACCTGGCACAACAGGCTGAATCTAAGTTGGTTGTCCTGGTAATCCTCTCCAGTAATCGGCCCATAAATTTTGGACGCAGTTTTACCCCATACCTGGAAAGCAATAAAAAGTTGAGTTTGCCCTTTTCCCACTAATAAAAGTATTGGAAGAAACAGTGATTCCCAAGAGAGACAAGACCAACCTTTTCAAGAAACAGAGGGTGATCGACAAACACACGATCAACTCCACGTTTGTAGCAATGAAAGAAGCGAACTTTCTCTGTTTTGTCTCCCACTTTAAGCTATACAGCAGAGGATTAAAATCATTTAAATGAAAGCCAAAATCTTAAAACTTTGTATCTAAATGTTGAAATACATACACACCTCAACTATAACTTCTGTATCCCAAGCATCTTTGTACTGGTCGTACCGCGGAGAAATAGTCATTACACGATGCCCATTTGCCTGAAAAAAGATCAATTTACCAGTTATGCTCTCATTGATCACTATACATGTTCATGGCCAAATGAGCAAACTCAGGACTTAAGGCAAGAAAGGAAACAAAGCGTACCGCCATAGCTGGTGGCAAACCTCCAAGAACATCTCCAAGTCCACCAGTTTTGCTCCACGGACCAACCTCTGTCCCCACAAACACTAAATTCATCCCACTTCCACAAACAATAATCCCTGAAGGCTTTGAACTCCTGCTGATGAATGACTTCCTCCTTGCTTGCCCAGCAATGGATTTTGCCATGATTTTGACTCGGAGTTCATCCACTTTGTTCAAAGCTCTTAACCCATTGTGGGTCACGGTCTGATTCACAAACCCAATTTTCTTATACGCCGTTTTGGACTCTGATCCATAGTTGGCATGTGAACTTGTTGAGGCAAAGCTTGAAGCAGTCAGAATCGCCATTAATTGACGATATTATGTTCTGAAAAAAGAGTGAACATAAGAAGCAGGCAATAAATAATAAAACAAAGAAAATGAAGCTCAATGAGTAGTGAGTAATAGTGTATTACCTAACCACACAAGCTGGTGAATACCTTCTTCTACTTCCCAAAATGCTCAGGAGCTTCAGATTGTGGTGCTTTAAGCAATTGAGCCAAAAGGGTGTTGCTGTACTTTCCAGTGATGCATGGTTGAGGGTTTTGCGAAGCCAAGAACCTCAGGATTCATTTACGGTCCAAACTGCACAGTGTGAGACACCAGCAGAGTCGTCAATCATGCGAGTATGGGACTGCATCAGAACAAAGACGGATATTCCCAAAGAATTTTACTGTTGGTAAACTCCTCGTGCGCTTTATAAACGGCATGTCGCGAAGCCATTACAAACGATATGTCATTTGTTTTTATAATTTAATTGAGGAAACGACATGACGTAGTATAACTGTCGAGAAACAGACGAACTCACGCAGACTATTAGTCGAAGAAGAAGAAGCAGCAGCAGTAGCAGCTGGGCTGCTTCAGATATGACCAAGAAGCTCAGTCACAACGAACCCCAACTCGCCATGGAACTCGACCTTGACTCTTTCCTTGACTCGCAACTTTACTATTCCGACGAAGACAACGACGACGACCTTAACTCAGTCCCTCACCGGACGATCGACGAAATCCTCAACGACACCGATTCATCATCCCCATCCCCGTCCCCACCCTCCACTATCCACCGTTTCGAATCTGATCCAATTCAACTACAACCGCCGGAAGACGCCGTATCGGTCTCGAGCGTTAAATTTGAGGAAACGGCACAGCCGACTCAATTGGACGAGAGAGCGGTCGGGACGACGCCCAATTTGTACAGTCGGGCCAAGTCCGGCGAGTTCTCGGAGGATCCGGTAGGGAGGGTTTCGAGGCCGCCGTCGCAGTGGTTGCTTGGAGGCGTGAGAACGAATGCCAAGCCCGGGGCGGCACTCGCAGCGGCTGCGGCGGCTTCGAGGTCGATGCCGACTCCGCACGCGGCCGCGATCAAGTCGAGGAGGAGTGCGGAGAGTGGAAGCTTGCAGAAGGTTGTGGAAGCTGCGGAATTGGGTTATAAATCGGAGGATGCAGGGTCCAATTCGAACGTTGTTGATACGAATGTGATTGTTTCCGAATTGACTGTGTCGAATTGGAATCAAGTAGAGGAAGATATCGGTGGTGAATTGCGGAGAAAAGGTGGGGTTTGGGAGAGCGAGAGAGAGTTAGAGCATGTGTCTCAAGTTGATGAAGTAAGTGCAGGTAATGCTGCTGAGGAAGTGAAGAGTGTTAACTTTGATGAAAAGTTGACAACTTTAGATGCAAGTGATGTTAAAGATGATGAATTGAATAAGTATGTTGAGAATGTAGTGGAATGCCCACTCGAAATACAAAATGTAGCTGACAATAGTCCTTGTTCCAAAGATAGTGATAGTGAGGAGGGGCATCTTGGTGGTAGTGGTGGTGGTTTTGGTGGTGATGATGGTGGTGGTTATGATGATCATGGCGATAATGAGAATGTTAATGATGATGACGATGAAGAAGAATTAGGAAGTTCAATTACCCAACTTGTGGAGGAGAGAATTGAGCAATTGGAGAGCAGGAGGATTAATAAAAGAGCCAAAAAGAAATCGCGGAAGCCGCTTGAAATCGCGGAAGAGCTAGAGAAGAAACAAGCTTCTACTGCCTTGCATTGGGAAGAGGGTGCTGCTGCTCAACCCATGAGGCTTGAGGGTGTTCGGAGAGGATCCACCACATTGGGATACTTTAATGTTGATGCTAGCAATACCATTACTCGGACCATTTCATCTCCGGCACTGAGGCGTGATCATGGTTCGCCGCAAGTCTTGGCGGTTCACAGTAACTACATTGCAATAGGAATGGCAAGAGGGGTTATTCTTATTTTCCCTAGTAAATATTCTGCTCATAATGCTGACAACATGGATACAAAGGTTACATACATGCTGTTAATTCACTCCTATGGCTTTTATGTCTTTAGCTCTCAAGTAGCAGTTCCACATTTCCTCCTTTATCTAATTTTTTCCTTTCTATATTTAGATATAGGTATCTCCATACTAACAAACTATGCCATATATGTTCCAGATGCTAATTCTTGGATTGCAAGGAGAACGGTCTCATGCTCCCGTAACTTCTATATGCTTCAATCAACAAGGGGACCTGCTCTTAGCTGGTTATGCTGATGGTCACATTACAGTTTGGGACATGCAGAGGGCATCGGCTGCCAAAGTAATTACCGGGGAACATACAGCTCCGGTTGTACATACGTTGTTTTTGGGGCGTCAATTTAAGGCAGTTACCGGTGATAGTAAGGGTCTGGTTCTGTTACATTCTTTTTCTGTGGTTCCTCTGCTTAATAGGGTCTCCATCAAAACACAGGTAAAACATGTTTTGCATTGTTGACAGATTTATGCCTGTAGAATTGTGTTTAAAAATGCTTTCTTCAAGTTGATGCGTGATTGTCTACTATGTAATTCTATCAAACTTGATGATCTTGTGCATCTTGATTGGAACAGTGCCTTCTTGATGGACAAAGAACCGGCACAGTTCTGTCAGCTTCACCACTTCTGTTTGATGAATTCTGTGGAGGGGCTTCACCGTCTAATCAGGGAAATGGGATGGTTTCAGGCAGCAGTATTGGTGGTATGATGGGGGGTGTGGTTGGGGGAGATGCAGGTTGGAAACTCTTCAATGAAGGATCTTCTTTGGTTGAAGAAGGTGTGGTCGTATTTGTCACCCATCAAACTGCACTGGTGGTATGAAGCCCTCAGATGATAGCGTGAATTCCATGTACCTTATATTTTGAGAATTGATGGTTGTTGCCTCATTGTGAAGATTTTCTTTTTGCATTGGGTTAATGCCATGTGTCTTCCTCGCAGGTAAGACTAACTCCCACTTTGGAAGTCTATGCACAAATTTCTAAACCCGATGGTGTTCGGGAGGGCTCCATGCCTTTTACTGCTTGGAAATGTACAATGCAACCACACAGTTTACCTACTAATACTGGTAAGGATTGACTATCTTTGTTAAATTTCCTGTTGACATTTTCCTAAGATGAGTTTATTTTTTTTGGGTAGAAAATATGCCTGCTGAAGCAGTTGAAAGAGTTTCCTTACTTGCAATTGCTTGGGATCGGAAAGTTCAGGTTGCAAAGTTGGTAAAATCAGAGCTGAAAGTATATGGTAAATGGTCTCTTGAAAGTGCAGCCATAGGTGTGGCTTGGTTGGATGATCAGGTATGCACTTGTTTATTTGTCTTCTTGTGCTGAAATTATGTTATTCTGCCCATGAAGAGTTACTTTACATTGTTAAAGAGTCTTGTTTACCTCACAAAATAATGAACTTAATTTGAGGTTTTATGCCTTCAGATGCTGGTGGTTCTCACAATGGGTGGACAACTTTGTTTGTTTGCAAAGGATGGAACTGTAATTCACCAAACAAGTTTTTCTGTAGATGGTTTTGGAGGGGATGATCTTATTGCTTATCATACTCACTTCATTAATATATTTGGAAACCCTGAAAAAGCTTATCACAATTGTGTAGCTGTAAGAGGAGCTTCTGTGTATGTACTTGGACCTACACATCTTATTGTTTCCCGGCTTCTCCCATGGAAGGAACGAATTCAGGTTTTACGGAGAGCTGGTGACTGGATGGGCTCCTTGAACATGGCAATGACAATTTATGATGGCCAAGCTCATGGTGTCATTGACCTCCCTAGAACTTTGGATGCTGTACAGGAGGCCATAATGCCCTACCTGGTTGAGTTGCTTTTGTCATATGTTGAGGAAGTATTTTCATACATTTCAGTAGCATTCTGCAACCAAATTGGTAAAGTGGATCAACTTGACGAATTAAACAGCAAAAGCAGTTCTGTGCACTCTGAAATAAAAGAGCAATACACCCGTGTTGGTGGAGTTGCAGTTGAGTTTTGTGTCCATATCAAGAGGACTGACATACTTTTTGATGAAATCTTCTCCAAGTTTGTTGCTGTTGAACAGAGAGGTATTCTCAACCCAGTGTTTTTTCTTTTGGCATTTAATGGTTTTGCAAAACTTAATGCATTTTTGAAGCCGAAGTTTAGATTTCTGGATTAAGAATTTTTCTATTGAATTGAGAAAAAGACGGGCATCATTTCTTACTTTCTTATGCTTATGTAGAGGGGAAGTCCATTTTTCTACCAAGTATGATTGAATCTGAGTGGCATGTTAAAAAGTTGTAACTGTGTCGCATCAACAGGACATAAAATAAAAGTACCAACTCATATTGGCTTACCACACTTTGTGGCAAGTGTCATGTTCATTGCTGAATGAATAATTTATTACTTAGTAATTAATATTATAGGATTGAAAATTTTCTTCTATTTGAATAACTTTGAAAATCTATAGAACCATACGTTTTTGTAGCATTTGAAGTATGTGCATTGTTCCATAGCTTGAGCTACATAAGAAATTAACCTTTTTATCCACCATTGCATGTTACTAATCTGTTTTTCCTTTTAAATTTTCTTAGACACATTTTTGGAACTATTGGAGCCATATATATTGAAGGACATGCTCGGTTCTCTTCCACCTGAGGTATTGCATAATGTTTAAGCATTTTGGCTGTACTGATGGCTATTTATACATAATAATGCTTTTTCTTTTTTCCTTTTTCCTAAGATTATGCAAGAACTAGTAGAGCATTATAGCCGTAAAGGGTGGTTACAGCGTGTTGAACAATGTGTCCTTCACATGGATATTTCATCCTTGGATTTTAATCAGGTATGTACCTTTCAGATATTTGCTAGTAATTCTACATGTTACACTGGATTTCTTTGTTATAAATTTTCACCTTGACTCATGGATAATTATGTTTGTTTTCTTGCAGGTTGTTAAGTTATGCCGGGAGCATGGATTGTATAGTGCCCTGGTGTATCTCTTCAATAAAGGATTGGATGATTTCAGGTCACCTTTAGAGGAGCTGTTGGTGGTCTTGCGAAATAGTCAAAGAGAAGGTGCTGCTACCCTTGGGTATGATTTCCTATGTGTCCCTCTTGTGCATAGTACTTGAATTTGAAAGGTTTATACGCAGTTTGTTGTGCTACTTTAATTTGCTTCTCCGTCCATCCTGAATCATCTTTAACCATTTTCTTTTCATTATTCAGGATCCTATGATTATCTTACTGAAAGCATATACTCAGTTGTATCTCTGTATTTCATGTTACATTTTGGCTGCATATTGTTAGTTTTCCATTGAGGCTTCAAGTGGTCTTATTTTTTTTTTTTTTTTATTGTTTACAGTTACAGGATGCTAGTTTATTTGAAGTACTGCTTTTCAGGCCTTGCTTTTCCACCAGGTATGAACTTCACATATTGTTGGAGTTGTTCAATTGGAATATCACATGATATCTCTCTTTGTGATAAACCCGTCTGGAAGTGGTTTTGTGGATCTTGACATAAGTATATAGAAAAGGTGATATAAATGTTACAGACCCCTTCTCATAATTAGAATGTATATAACCCAGAATAGGTATGAGGTGGTGAAGGAAGACTAGCATGCTTTTCTACTGGAACACATATTTTAATCACTTGCGTAACTTCATTTTCTATAATCACTGGATTTTACTTCATTTATCTGATTAAGAAAGTTTGCCTCAATTATTTCTATTTGCAGGACAGGGAACAATTCCTCCCTCGCGTTTGCCATCTCTCAGAACAGAACTTTTGCAATTTTTATTGGAGGATTCTGATGCCCCTAATCCAAGAGCAGTCTCAAGCATACTTCCAGGAGGAGAATATTTGAACCTGTATTTTCTCTTAGAGCTAGATACTGAAGCTACCTTAGATGTTCTGAGATGTGCTTTCATAGAAGATGAAATCTCAAAACCAGACTTTTCTTCTCATGATCCAGCTGATGCCAATATGGAGCTGGAGAATGGGAATAATTCAATGGCTCAAAGTCAGAATTCAATGGTTCAGAATACAGTAGATACTCTCATTCACATTATTAGTAAGGACATTTCCCAGACAGAGGGATCTGTTAGCAGTCATGACACTGGATCAATAGTAGAATGGCCTTCAAAGAAAGACATTGATCATCTATTTGAGTTTATTGCATATTATGTTGCATGTGGAAAAGCTAAAGTCTCGAAAAGTGTACTGTCTCAGATTTTGGAGTACTTGACATCAGACAATACTTCTCCATCATGTGTTCCTGGATATGATAGCTTAACTTCGAAACGAAGAGAGAAGAAGGTTCTTGGCCTTCTTGAGGTAGTGCCTGAGACCGATTGGGATTCATCTTATGTGTTACAGCTATGTGAGAAAGCAGGATTTTACCAGGTATATTTACCAATATCTTACAATGTTCTCTCAGAAACATGTTGCTGCAATTCATTCAGTTGTAGGTCACTCATTACTCGGTCTCTTGGCATCTTTTAGGTTTGTGGCCTAATTCATACCAGCAGACATCAGTATGTTGCTGCTCTGGATTGCTATATGAAAGATTTAGATGAACCCATTCATGCCTTCTCCTTTATCAACAAAACATTATTACTGCTGACTGACAATGAAAATCCAGCTTTTCTATCAGCAGTCATTTCTCGAATTCCAGAGCTGTTTGTCTTAAACAGGTTATCCCTTAGTTATCTTGAATTTTCTTTTCTTTTTCCTCTTTCACATGTTTAGGAATAAGTAGGTTACTTTACTCAGTTAAGTCTTCCTTATTCATTATTCAATCTCAAAATTTTTCTGATCCTATGCAGAGAGGGAACTTTTTTCTTGGTTATCGACCATTTTACCAGTGAAGAAGGTTCTCATATCCTATCTGAACTTCGCTCCCATCCAAGAAGCCTATTTCTTTACTTGAAAACAGTGATTGAGGTTCACTTATCTGGCACCCTTGACTTTTCAAGTTTAAGAAAAGATGATATTATGAGGGTAAAGGATCAATCAAAAGGAGTTGAGGCTTACTTGGAAAGGATATCAGATTTCCCAAAGTTTTTGCGTATTAATCCTGTTAATGTAACTGATGATATGATTGAACTTTATCTGGAGGTGAGCAATTTGTACAGTTCCTATTAATTTTTTTTCTTAATTTAATTTTCTTGAATGAATCTGTGCTCCAGTTGCATTTAATTCTTGATGTTTTTAAGGATATTATTATTGTCAACTCAAGTGCTCAGTCGAACAATTGTTTCTCCCATTGATTTGGGTTGATAATATTGTTCTTATTGTCAGTATATGTATTTTGGTCATACTTTAACTATGAGGCTTGGAAGAGTTGAGTGAGTCTGTTTTCTGGCTACCTGGTTTCTGTAACATACAGCCTGTCTGGTATTGTTGCCCTCTAGAGTGCTACTTTCAATTTGATTAGATTCAGCAATTACTTGTGAAGCACTCATTGTGATACCATATTTGGTTCTAAATGTTTCACTTTGTGATTTTCAGCTTTTATGTCAGTACGAGAGCAATTCAGTTCTCAAATTTCTAGAGACTTTTGATAGCTATCGCGTGGAACACTGTTTACGCCTGTGTCAGAAATATGGGATAATAGATGCTGCATCATTCTTGTTGGAAAGGGTTGGTGATGTTGGTAGTGCTCTTTTACTTACACTTTCCACCCTCAATGAAAAATTTATCAAGCTTGATACTGCTGTGGGAACTCTGGCTTCAAGTGGGACTTCACGTGGTTCTGCTGGTACAGAGTATTTTAGCAATGCCTTAAAATTGGAGGAGGTCCGTAAATATCATTTTTTAATCAGAGCATGTGGTTTATGGTTTTTTTTATGCGTTTATATTATAGAAATTTTATGGATTCACTGGACTGTTATGTGTTAATTGTAATCTCTCTCTTATAGGTGAATGACATTGACAATATATTGCATGCCTGTATTGGATTGTGCCAACGGAACACCCATCGTTTAAATCCTGATGAATCAGAGGCACTCTGGTTTAGATTACTTGACTCGTACGTTCAAAACCAATTTACAATTTTGTCTCACCTAAGTTTTCCTCATGCCTGATAATCTGGCTATTATACTTTCTTTGGCGTCAGCATATTTCATTCCAATGATTGCTTGATTATCATGACTATATGAAAGAATAAAAATATGTATGATATATAATAATTAAGTGATTCTTGTTCACTTGTTCACTTTTTCACTTTAGCAACTGCTGCTGTTTTGCTCTTTATTATTGTTAAGGCTAATCCATGAAGAATTTATTGTGGTCTTACAGTACATGGTCATGCATTTTTTGAAGACTAATCATCCTCCAATTTTCAATACAGGTTTTGTGAGCCTTTAATAGATTCGTTTGGTGATGGAACAGTATCTAAAGGAGAAGATCTTAATACAATGGTAACTGAGTCATTAGACTCAAATGGGGATGAGATGACTTTCATAATCAAGTGGAGAATCTCAAAGCCCCATAAAAGTGCTCATATCTTAAGAAAATTGTTCTCTCGGTTCATCAAGGAGATTGTTGAGGGTATGATAGGATATGTTCGCCTTCCAACTATCATGTCCAAACTCCTTTCTGATAATGGTAGCCAGGAATTTGGTGATTTTAAATTCACAATATTGGGGATGCTTAGCACTTATGGCTTTGAAAGAAGAATTCTGGTATGTCAGCTTTATGAACTCATTAATGCTAGTCATGTCATATTGCCTTTAATTTGTCTGCTGGAGAGTTAGAGGCATAAACTTTGCAGCAAAGCATTTCAGCTTGCTGCATTGTGGAGCTACTGAGCATTGCTCCAAGCTTGTGTGCACTCTACCGATTTAGTGTATAGAAAACCGTCCGTACTGACTGTAGATTTAAATTCTAGAGAGTGGATAGCCAATTTTTTTTTTGTCTCATTTGAAGGCTTTTATTGTAGCTCAGTCAACTTTCCTTTCTTTATTTCTCGTTGCGTTTAAGTTGTCTACTCTGTTATGTAGGATACTGCCAAGTCCCTGATAGAAGATGATACATTCTATACCATGAGCATACTCAAGAAAGGAGCCTCTCATGGTTATGCCCCTCGGAGTCAAATATGTTGTATATGCGATTGCCTTCTTGACAAGAACTCTTCCAGCTACATTCGCATTTTCAATTGTGGTCATGCAACACATGTTCAATGTGAAGTTTTGGAGAATGACACAGCAAGTAGTAGCTCATCATCAGGATGCCCTGTTTGTATGCCTAAGAAGAAAGCTCAGAGGTCTAGAAACAAATCGGTCCATGCAGACGAGAGTTTAGTGAAGGAGTTTTCATCAAGAACCCAACAAACACACGGGACAACTGTTCATCCACATGAAAGCAATGCATCAGAGAATACCTATGCGCTTCAGCAAATATCACGAGTATGATGTCCTATTGTTGTTGCCATTTGTGTATTATTGCTATCATTTCTGTTTCTTGGGCTTTTCTTACATTGGGAACTAATTAAAAACTGAACTTGGATGCTGCAGTTTGAGATCTTGACCAATTTGCAAAGAGACCGAGGATTAGTCGAGATTGAAAACATGCCTCAATTGAGGCTGGCACCGCCAGCTGTGTATCATGAAAAGGTTAAGAAAGGAACTGTTCTTTCACCAGCAGAAAGTAGCAGTGATCTTTCGAGAATAGAGAAACAAAGTCAAATCAAGCAACTCAGGGAGGTAAAAGTAAGAGGGTCATCTCTTCGGTTTCCCTTGAGATCAAACATATTTGGTAATGGTACGTATGTCGTTAGCTCTCATGTAAATGTTCTCAAATTTGTGAAGGTATCCCAATTCTAACATGTAGAAACACTGTCCAGGAAAGGAGAAGATCAGCAAGCGGTGACCTTATTGTCGTGTACAACTAACGAGTAACAATACGGGAGTTGGAATTCTACAGAGGCAGTTCTTTTGTTTTATGTTTTTTTGTTCACATGCACATGCTGTATAGCTGATATCTATTAATTACCGTGTTATTAGCTGAGTTTTTACCTTCAACCCCACCGCCACCCTCCCCGCCCCCCCCCCTGCGCGGGCGGCCGGGGTCGCGCAATTCAATTTGTGTCTTTATTTCAAGCTGTTGTAATTACTTTGTAAAGTAGAATAAAGTTTTGTATATGATTTATAGAAAGGCATTTAACATTTTGTAGTGAAATTACATTAAAGTCAATCATCAATCCTTTATGTCGAGATATCTTTCTTCAAACTTCTGGGAGACTTTCTCAAGGACCAACTCACAGACATAATTCTTCTTCTTCCTGTTATCATCCTCTCTGTTCATCCCTTAGCCTTTATATAAACTGCAATATTATCACCATTTCTATAACGAATCCTTGTTTTGTTTAATTTGTTTGTTGCCATAATAAGAATGTTGGGTACATGGTGTTACTGGTCAACATGGATAGAGAGATTGTGGTTGTTTTATCTTGTTCTTCTTAGCGTTTGAGTAAAGGGATACCAATTCAACCTGGTAAATCCAGGATTTTACCTTCATGACAAACTAAAACAGTGATAATTGATAAAACTAAAAAAGAAAAATTGAACTAATAAACCCTAACTGATAGAAGTAAGACATTGTTAATAACATTTCTCAACACTCCAAAAAACAAAATAAAGTGTCACCGTAACTAATAAAAGAACGAGGACTCAACCGGGTTCGAACCGGTGACCTCTTGATCTGCAGCCAAATGCTCTACCACTGTGCTATGGACCCTGTTATATTGAATAAATTCTAATTATTATATAAATTATTCTTTTCCATATAGGCAGCAACATGAGGTACGACATACAAAACACAAAGCGCCTTCTATGTTATGTCATTATCTCGTGTTTGTCTTTTTTTTATTTTTTTTATTTCTACTCTCAATCTCTTCTCGAGTTTCAATTTAAAGCAGATAAAACAAATATGTTCATTCTTTTAATCAACTTCTTGAAAATTAAATTTTTTTTTTTTTTTTTTTTTCTACTCTCAATCTCTTCTCCAGTTTCAATTTAAAGCAGATAAAACAAACATGTTCATTCTTTTAATCAACTTCTTGAAAATTAAAGCCAAACAGAATCCAAAATTTTTCAATTTCAGAAATGAGAAGCAATGCCCAAATTGAGATTCCAAGGGAATGTAAATGGAAAACAAAGTTGATGTACATTAAGACAAAATATGGATTCACGTAAAACTCCATGCATCACACTAACTGACTGTCAATCATCATCTTCAGAGCTTCCATCATCGCTACTATAATCACTACTATCATCGTCTTGGTCAATATCCAGCTGAACATGTCGAACCTGTATTGTCTCCTGCAGTTTGTGTACTGCTGGAGGTGCAATAGGCCGTAAATGTTGCTCCTCAAGCCTAGGAATTGGAAGAGATTCCAATGGGAGCAATGGCACAGGGTCCCCAGGCTTCCATCCAGGTGGGGGCACAGGTAAATTGGTTGGCAATTCCACAGGCATCCCCGGTTTCCAACCTGACGGAACTGTGATATTTGGGGGAAGCAGACCCTGAAGTGCAGCCAGGTTGGGAGGTTGATTGGCTTCTGTTGGTTCTGGAGGTGAGGGCTCCATGATTGCCTGAATAGTTTTCTCCTTGTCCTCATCTGTCTTAGGTAAACCGACATCAAGGTTTGCAAAACTGTATAGCTGAGAAGCACGCATTTGCTCTTCCTGTGGGGCAGGTGGAAGTGCCCCACGAAGAGGAGCCGTTCCAGCCCCAAACTCTGGGGGTGCAAAAGTTGTGTAGCTTATCCGGTGGGCATATGACAAAATATCCGATAAATTCAACTGAGATGCAACAGTAGTGGTGCAAGAAGGATCATCTTCTGCATCATCATCCAATTTTTTCCATTTGGGGCGGGAAAAATCAGCGTAATCATCAACAAGAACATCAAGAACCTGCTCGACATCCCTCAGTTTCTTGGAAAAGGACAGAAGTGCAGCATCCTTGGACCAGATTTCACGTGCAATTTTCAGCTTAGCATCCTGAAGATCAAGAATTTCTTGGAGTTCAGCAACAGCCTCAAAGAGTTGGGTTTGAAGGGCAGTGAACTGGGAGAGGATTTCTTTGGTGGAGGAAGCAGACGAGTCAAGCTGGGTTGAGGTCAGTGATTGGGTTTGAGAAGAAAGAAAGGTTGGGAAAGACCCACGGAATGCATTGAGCCAAAGGGACCGATTAGGGGAGACTTCAAAGAGTTTGGAGGTGAGGGAGGCCATTTGGATAAGAAGGGATTGTGCTCTAGGGAGGGGTGAGAGAAGAGAAAGAAGGGATGAGGAGGGACTGGAACCATTGGGTTGCTGTGAAGAAGGGAGTTTTGGTGGGGTAGGGTTTGGAATAGAGGGTGAAGTGGGGTTAGATAGGCCTAGCCTAGCTGGGGATTGTACAATTTGGGGCTGGAGCATTTTGGAACTCACTTGGTTCTTCAAAGAATTCTACCAACAACAAATTGAAGAAATTAAATATCTGATAAATAACAGCAAACCATCTAAGCCTAAAGTTTAATAACAGGGGCTTTATTAAAAGAAAAAACTCTTACCAGCAGAATTCAGAAACAAGAATAGCGAGGAAGAGGCTGCGATTGAACAAAGGTAGTGAAGTAGACCCAATGTTGCTTTCTAAAGGACTTTCCTTTTTCCTTGTTTTCAGCTCTTCATAACCTGCAAAATCTAAGACTTCAAGTTCTTCAACATTTTATTAAAGGAAAAAAAAAAAAACAGTTTAAACAGTTGGATTCTCTTTTAATGTAAATTATAAAAACCCCTAAAATAAAAATTGAACTTTGCTCATATTATTACACAAGGTGTAGATACACTTGGACGTAAATAATTTTTGGGATAGTCAATTATATTGCTCAGTTGAACATCATCACCAGAACCCTAAATCAAAGCTACCCACATCTTTGACAATTAAACAGTTAGATTCTCTTTTAATGTAAATCATAAAAACCCCTAAAATAAAAATTGAACTTTGCTCATATTATTACACAAGGTGTAGATACACTTGGACATAAATAATTTTTGGGATAGTCAATTATATTGCTCAGTTGAACATCATCACGAGAACCCTAAATCAAAGCTACCCACATCTTTGACACAAGACCCAAATCAAACAAAACCGAAGTTACCCACATCTTTTATCATAAACAAACAAAATCAAAGTAGAGAGAAAGAGAAGCAATTCAATCAGAAATGAATAAAGAGAAAGAGAGGAGTTTCCTCACCTGGTTTTGGTTTTGGGTCGTCTTCGGATTAAAGAGAAATATTTTCACTTGCGATTTGCATGAGAGACGGAGGTAATGGAGTGAATAAAATTGAAGTTGAAGAGTGAGTGAGTGAAGGAGAGAGTCTCAGATGCTGTAACCAGAGCATGGGTATGGGCCGTATGGCTTTCCAGATGGGCTTACAGGTCGGCCCAGTCAACTAATCTAATACATGGCATTCTTCATTCTTGTGCTAAACGTAAAAAAAGGAGAAAAATTAGATTAAGAGGGCCCAACCGGGTTCGAACCGGTGACCTCTTGATCTGCAGTCAAATGCTCTACCACTGAGCTATGGACCCTAAGTGACAACAATTACTTAACGTTCCTTATTTATAACTTTTAAATGACGTTATCTGAAATCAGAAAAGGATTTGTAGTTCTCATCCGATGACACTTTGGAACCCATCCTTGTCCACATGGTCCCGGCAAGACATGAATCAAGACAAATAAGAAACGAGATGTGTGATTAAAAACGATTTCAAATAATAAGAAAAAAAATGGGTTGTTGCAAACTTGCAAGTTTCAATTAATGGCGATGAAAGTTTAAATCAATTTTGATCAAAAGATGTGTAGTTATTTGTGAAGTTAGTAGGTATCTTTCGTTAAATCCAAGAGATAAAAACAAACACTATTCAAATTCAACTAAGTCAAACTCATATATGATTTTCATTTATTTTACATAACTTGATGAAGCCACCTTCCTTGCGTTGTGTCTTAAAATGCTCTCATTTTATGGGTATTTCTGAGAACCATTCATTCACAAATGTAGCCAAAATGAAAATGTATTTAACCATTTAATTACAATGATCATTTTAATTTTATTGAATACGTAAATGTTTTAAAAATTTAAAAATTTAAAAATTTTGATTAGTGGTATCTTTAAAAAGAAATTTAAAAGTTAAACAATTTTTATCACTAGATTGCATTTCACATTGACTGTAAGAGGATGTCTCATTTCTCAATAATTGTAGATGTCCACACTTGGATTGAATCAGCTTGATCATTTCACATCCTTGTATAAAAGAAGAAATTATTCATGGATCATAAATTGATATAAATGGTCATTCTCAAACACAGAAAATCCTTATGAAACCAATAAATAAAATGTTGGAAAACAAAAAGGAGACACCAAGAAGATGACACAATAATAAATGAATGGAAGAAAACCCAACTGTCCTAGAGGGCTAGAACAATAACTTGCACAAACAAAATGGTGTATCGGACTTTACAAAGCCAAAAGCCAAAAGTCTAAAACTCTAAAACACATAAAAGTAGGCAAAGTGTCACACACCAAAAGTGCCAAGTAGTAGCAGTAATAAAATTTTGGTCCTACAAGTAGAGTTGGTTGAGTTGGGTGGCATCCCAACGCTGTGTCCAGCCTCCAGGCGGTTATTTCCAAGCTTCTCTCCATCGTTTCCTCCGCCTTTTCTTCTCCTCTTATACTTTCTCTCACTCCCTCTCCCCCCCACTTTCCATCTCCCCCCTCTTTTCCCTCATTTTCTCACCTCCCAAACAAAACACAGGACCCATTGAAACAGGGAGACATGTCCTTCTCCGCCACCACCAATCTCACCCAACCCCTCCACCTCAACACCACCACCCCCAGATCCAATGACAACAAGCCCTCCTCCTTGCTTTTGCCAAAGGCCTCGTCTTTTCTGGGATCCACCCGCAACCTCCGCCCCACTTCTCTCTCTGCCAAGCCCAATCACTCCAATGCCCACCGTCAATCTGCTGTCGTTGCCGTCTCCGAAGCTGTCAAGGAGAAGAAGGTCCATGCATCCGCCAATCTGGTAATACTTCTCTTCTTAAATTTCATTTCTTGATTGAATTTTCTGGGTACGTTTTGTTTTTTTTTAAATGGATTTCCAAATTTATTTCCTTTGTTGAAAGCTTTTTGGGTCCTCCAGTATTGGGTAGCTGAGATTTACGAGCAATTCCACTTAATCAAGCTCAATTTAACTTGTTTGGTCTGAGGATTGAAAACCAGAGCAAAAAATTTCAAATTCAAGTTCCAATTCTGTTTCTCGGTTGATTTGATTCAATTTGATTTGCGTCTTATGTTTGAAGTAGGGGCAACTTCGTAATATATTGTAATTATGTTTAAAGAGCTGTAGAAGTACACATCTAGCTTTTTGCCTAATATGTTTTTTTGGAAGAGTTTACGATTTCTCATGAAATGAACAGTGTCTAAGACAATATGGCTTTTAAATCTTTGTGCTTTTAGCTGATAACAAGAGAGGAAGGCTTGGAGTTGTATGAAGACATGGTACTGGGCAGAGCTTTTGAGGACATGTGTGCCCAGATGTATTACAGAGGCAAAATGTTCGGTTTTGTTCACCTTTACAATGGCCAGGAAGCTGTGTCAACTGGCTTTATCAAGCTTACAAAGAAGGAAGATAGTGTGGTGAGCACATACCGTGATCATGTACACTCTTTGAGTAAGGGTGTCTCTGCTCGTGCTGTGATGAGTGAGCTCTTCGGGAAGGCCACTGGTTGTTGCCGAGGCCAAGGTGGTTCAATGCACATGTTCTCAAAAGAGCACAATGTGCTTGGTGGGTTTGCATTTATTGGTGAAGGGATACCGGTGGCAACAGGCGCAGCATTCACCTCTAGATATAAGAGGGAGGTGTTGAAAGAGGCAGACTGTGATCATGTGACATTGGCATTTTTTGGAGATGGGACTTGTAATAATGGCCAGTTCTTCGAGTGTTTGAACATGGCAGCATTGTGGAAATTGCCGATTGTGTTTGTTGTGGAGAACAATTTGTGGGCTATTGGAATGTCACATCTGAGGGCTACTTCTGATCCAGAAATTTGGAAGAAGGGGCCTGCATTTGGCATGCCGGGTGTTCATGTGGATGGGATGGATGTTTTGAAGGTGAGGGAGGTGGCAAAGGAGGCAATTGGAAGGGCCAGGAGAGGAGAAGGGCCAACATTGGTGGAATGTGAAACATACAGGTTTAGAGGACATTCATTGGCTGATCCTGATGAGCTCCGTGACCCTGGTGAGTATATGAATAATATCTTTCTTTTTTAGTAATGTACATGTTTTGGGCAATTCTTGGATACGGTAGCTTCTGCTGTTGTGCATTTTAAGAGCTAAACTATGCCTCTCCTTTTTTCTCTTGGTGGTTGTGCATTTTGTAGATAGTTTTGTAGCTCTTTGGATATTAGATGGTTGTTCTCTTTGATTTTGAAGAGATTGGCTTGCTAGTTTAAGCTTTTACTAGTCAATTTCTTAAGCATGTCTATCGGCAATGGAGTTAATAATTGTGTGCATTTGCCCATGATTTAACTTATTCCGCCATTTTATTGGATTATCTGTTCCATTTGTCTAATTGAACAGTGAACCAATATCAAGTTATCATCGTTCATGGTATTCAATATTCTGAATTTTGCATCCAGCATGTTTACTGCTTTAATTTTTCTTATCATTTCCTTTTATTGAATTGAAGTTGTTAAATATTAACAAACACCATGTTTGGTTCTATTTTGTCAGCTGAGAAGGCAAAATATGCCGCCAGAGACCCCATCACAGCATTGAAGAAATACATATTTGAGCACAATTTAGCCACTGAACAAGAGTTGAAAGCCATAGATAAGAAGATAGATGAGGTGCTTGAGGATGCCGTCGAGTTCGCTGATGAGAGCCCACTTCCACCTCGCAGCCAGCTGCTGGAGAATGTCTTTGCGGATCCAAAGGGTTTTGGAATTGGACCTGATGGCCGGTACAGATGTGAGGATCCTAAGTTCACTCAAGGCACTGCTCATGTCTAATTTATGTTGGACTTCTAGCAATCAACTGTGCTTGCCTTTTCTAGCAAAAGAAAACCTCGTGCTTTGCCTCTGTTCCTAGATATGCATGGTGTTCATTTTTAGTTACCGCTAGCAGTTACTTGTTACTTGCATAGATTGCATTAACTTCTTTACTTTAAGCAGGATATGTTTGTTTAGGCTGGGTCTTTCGCTTCAATTTTGTTCATGTTCCTTGTAAGTTATTGTTTTTGTAATCGCAAGCAAAAACCTGAATGGTTCTCTGTTTCCAATGTTATCATATTTATCTAAACAATGATTCTCCAAATTTTGCATTCATTGGGTACTTGTTAAATTGATATGACAGCATTTGCTCACTTAAAGCAAAATAGTCGATCCTCATACCAGAATAATGACCAAAATTGATGATATTAATTGCATTAATATTAGAAAGACATAATGAAATAGTAACACTACATCGTGGTTCAAAGTTAAAGAGTAATAACCAAAATTGACACTCATTTTAATCTGGCAATAAGCATCATAACATACGCCAATTCTGAACTTTTAAAATTAACAAAGTTGGCAATGTAAATATTAAGGTAAATTGCCCCCAATATTCCAATAATCGAAGTATTCTTCTACACTTTTTGAGGTTCAAAATTGAAAGTACATGTTCTAGGTAAAATATTATAGAAAAATCTGGTAAGCAAAAGCTGTAAGAAATGGTGATAATAAGAATGAAGATATGATATTTATGAATAGGAAACAACAAAAGAATATGAAGGGTAAGTGTCAATTCAGAAGGGAATTACAACTTGAGGGCCGCAATTGCTTCAGGTTTAAAATCAATTCTCAGACCCAAAACTCGCCTGACCTCGGCTGGTGTCAGTCTCCATGTCATAGGTCCTGAATTCTCGCCCCAGAAATCTAGAATCTCAGAGACCTTTTCTAAGTTGAGGATTGTTGCCATTTGGGTGAGACGAGCAAACTTGTCTCTAACAGTCCTTTGAGTCATACCAGAGAAGTGGCTTACCAATGCCCTAGCATCTCTGTCCAGCTGAAGGCCTCCAAGTTGACTGAATCTTTTCTGCATCATAATTACTTCAAGCCTCTTCACAAGGAAGTCAATTACCAAATGTACAAATGAGTCATAGTTGTTGGCAGTCATTAGAGGCTGCAGCCATGCTACATTTGTCTCAACAGCATGAAGAAGCCTTTGGACCCATGGATCATTAACCTCATTATCTGCATATTCAGCCTCTGAAAGCTCATAGCTGATGGTTGCCACATTATCTAGCACTGGACGGATACGAGGTGTCACAGTTGCCACAAGTTGTTCCAAGCCAGAATTCAAAGCTTGCTTGAATGCGTTGCTCATATCTCCTAATTCAGACAGACAAGACTTAACTTTTTCTCTATCAGCTGGTGCAGGAAATACCTGATAAAGAAGATATCAGTCTGTTTAATTCCTGATATTGGAAATATTTTGATAAAGAAACAGTAAAATATGTAGCCAAACAATAAAATCCAACCAAATCAATGATCACATCAAATGATAAAATCTAACATAAATTTAAGAAAAATTAAGTATATCAAGGAACCCCATATAACCAGAAAACTTTCTAGTGTATATAAGCATTATACTGAAGCAACCAACATGGTATATGTGACCTCCCAAGCACAATAGAATACTTAAAAGTACAGCCTAGAGAGCAACGCAAGCATGATATAAATCTATAAACAAAAACCTAATACTATACATGTTGTCAAGGCCATTTTGATAAGTCTGGACAGCCAAAATGTGGATCTTAAGGACTATTTCCATTTGCACTGAATTATAACCATCCACTAGTGGCAAATGTGCTTTGTGAAATGCTAAACAACCGTCTCAATGAGTTACAATGCTCTCCTGACTCTTCACCTCTGTGCGTGAATTTCAGAATAGGTAGAGAAAATATTAAGAATATAAACTGAAAAATCCTAAGGATTAAGAAGGTACAGGCAAAAGCTACGTGAACAGATCATACCATAAGTATATAAAGAAAGACATCATAATACCTGTATTCTATTGCACTTATCAACTTGATAGACTACAGATAGCAAACCTTAAATGTAAAGACTTGATCCTATAAAGAAGCCTACAACTGCAGCATCCAAAGTGAAATTTAGCAAACCAATCTACTAAAATAAAGTAGAGGACTGTGTCAAGCGATCATTAATGCACAATCACGGGAAATCACACAACTTTCATTTCAAAAGCAAGTCGGCACCACATCAACCTCCATTTCCTATATGTATTAGCAACAAATGTTCTCTTCTCACTGTAAAGTAATATAGTATGTACAGTTCTATTATGTTAGCAAAGATTGACAAAGCCGTTGCAAAACAAATCTCAAAGTACCGGGAATTAGATACTAGAGGGGGAACACACTAAGATTAAATGAAGAATTGTATTTGTATGAATCTAAATATGCATCATGCATATTTAGGGCTTCGAACCTAATACAAAGAAAGTTAAATGCAAGACAAAGACTTGCCTAATCAGTGTAATTATCATTCATGTCACAAATGTTGAAAAGTAAAGCAAAAAAATAAACTTAAGCATTTCAATTACCTCTGAACATTGCTCCTCAATCTCGTGTTTCAGTTTGAGGACATACTCGCTACTCACATCCATATTATTCAAAGCCGTGGCAATCTCCGTCCCAGTCTTTTGCACACCAACACCACCCAAAAACAGCTTTGCACCAAGATTGGGCTCTCTCATCTTCTGTTGCAAAGCCTCATGGTACTCATTGCTTAACAAGCTACTTGCTCCACTCAACACAGCAATCACTGAGCTGATATTCAAAGTGGAAATGGCCCTTCGCAAGCAACTCTGCAAAACATAGAAAACATCGTCGACCATTGAAGTAGTAAGACTGTCAGGCACATGCTCATCGATCATTATCGCCTTCCTCACATTCTCCACCATAAAGAAACCCTCCAACATGACATAAAACCCAGTAATATCCTGAACCACTTTGCTAAAACTTCCACTCCTGAAAGCCTTAGTCGCTCGCGGGCCTAAATCTGGGTCAACATTAGTCAATCCCTTGATCTTAGACACCATGAATTCGGTATAATCTTCACCCAATTGCATCAGAGACAGTATCTCTTCCAAAAAGAGCTCAACCTCTCTCGGGTCAGGTCCCTCAGACCCAACACCAACACCACCAACATTAAGCAAATTCTTGTTCTGCGCATTGATCTCGGAGGACAACTTGGGCAATTTCCTATACTCCATGTACTTCTTCAAAATCAAAGTACCCCTTGAATCACATTCCTCTTGAAGCTCACAAATGGCGTAAACAATCCCATCTTCCCCGCAAAGCCCTCGCAAAATCTCATCATTCTCTTCAACGGCCAACACAATGTCCTTAAACAAATTGGTCAAACATCCAACAAAATTGACCGCCTGGGTTTGATGGGCCTGATTGTTTTGCTCCATTATCTCCACCAAGCTCTCGAATTCAAGCCTGGATCTCATCCCAATCACCTTCCTCAAGTAACCCACATAAACCTGCAAACCCTCTTCTTCTAACCCCAACGGCGTGTATAACCTAATAAACCTCAACACATTCGGATGGTCTCTCTGGTCCACAGCCAAAGAGAGCTTCTTTTTCACAATCGCTTCGAGCTGCCTCTTCGACTCCATGAGCTGGTCTCGTTGCTCAGACCCAGAGTCCTTGTACTCAGAATCAATCTGAATAAACCGCTGAACATACTTGGCAGCAGACTCGTAGTCTTGGCCGTCGAGCGCTTGCTTGACGCCGTCGATGCAGTTGCTCCGCTCGACGATCGCATCCAAGCGGAGAAGCGTGGACTTGACGCGCGACTGGGCGAGGTCGAGCTCGCGGACCTTGGCGCTGACGTGGTCGGCGAGGTCGCACGTGGAGGTGACGTTGGCGAGCACGTGATCGGAGTCACCCTTGACGATCTCGAGCACCTGCGAGGACTTGTGGAGGCTGAGGAGCTCCTTGTCGAGGTCGGAGCGTTGGGAGAGGAGGTTGTCGAGGTCCAGATCTAAGGCTCGCTGGTACGCTATGCACTCGTGAAGAAGCCGCGTCATCGCTCCCACGTCCGTCAGGCTTCGTACGTGCTCCAGGGCCTCTTGGGTCCCGAATTTGATCGACGGTTGATCCGACTCCATGAGAGCGTCGTCGACTGGTTTGATCTGTGTGCGAGTCTGAAAAGGGACAGTTGGAACTGAAGAAGATGAAGCAAAAAAGCCGAAAAAAAAATTGGGCTGAGTAAACTCGGCCCATAATTTTATTGAGCCGGGTATTCTTCACTAGTCCGAACTAAAAACTCATTTTTTTATTTTTTTTAAACAATAAAAGTCAAATATTATATACCACCCAAATACGGAGTAATTCCGATTTGCATTTTGCAACCCAATAAAAAAACTACAATTTTGTACCCAAATTATATTTTATTATACAATATACAACCTACGTCAACTTTCATCAATTTCCCATCAAGTAATGAACTCATGCACATCATGTGCTCTTTCCTTAAAACCAATAACTCACTTTTTGTGTTAGTAAATCACAACTACCCAATAGTTTGGATAGTTTTTGCACAAAATTCTCAATTTTCAAATAAAAGATGTTAAGATTTAATTACAAGAAAGAGAATAAAATAAAAAAGTATATAATTACACAACCTGATCTATTTGACACACAATTCGGGTCAGTTGGGCCCAATGGAGCATAACAAACGACCCCTTGAAATACCTGCGTAGCCGTAATCTTATCCATATGAAAAATGCGATCTATAAAGAAGAGCGAGTGAAGAATCCAAGTTGGGTGAGCTATGGCCATGGCAGGCACTTGCTTAAACATAAGACCCTCTTCTTCCTCTTGGATTGCTAACAGCAATAGCAGGAAGAGCGCAGGCGTAGTTACTCTAAAATGGTTCGTTTTGAGATGGGGGTCGCGCCCTTTGTTGCAGCAGAAGCATCAGCAGCAGCTTAGGTACCCCCAAAATAGGTCTGGTGTTTTGACGGCGCTGGCCGTATTGGAAGAGGAGCAGGTGGTGGACCTAGTGGTTGAAGAAGAGGAAGTGGGTCAGTATGAGTATGAGGTGGAGGAGGAGGAGGAGGAGGAGGAGGAGGAGTATGAGTATGAGGATGAGAGGCCCAACGACGATTTTTCAGGCGGGAGATTGAACAAGCAGAACCCGTCGAGACCGTGTGAGTTGTACGTGTGTAATCTTCCTAGGAGCTCCGACATTCCAGACCTCATGGAGATGTTCAAGACTCACGGGACCGTTTTCTCTGTAGAGATTTCCCGGAGCTCCGAGACGGGTATAAGCCGTGGGTCGGGTTACGTCACAATGGGCTCCATGGACGCCGCCAAAGCCGCCATTGCTGCACTGGATGGATGTGTAAGTGTTAATTAATCTCAAACTCAGCTACCCTCTTTGAATTTTAGTGCTGAAAGTTGATCATTGTTTTGAAGGATGTTGGGGGGAGGGAAATGCGGGTCAGGTTTTCGGTTCATATGAACCCGAGGAGGAGGAAGAACTCTGAGGCAATGAATTCAACACCAGTGAAGAACATGGTGTATGAAAGCCCTCATAAACTCTATGTTGGTAACCTTGCCTGGGCTGTGCAGCCTCACGTTTTGAGAAGCCATTTTAGCAAGTTTGGGACTGTGGCTAGTGCAAGAGTGTTGCACGATCGCAAGTCCGGGAAGAACCGTGCTTATGGGTTCCTCTCATTCTCTTCAGCTGCAGAGCGCGATGCAGCGGTCTCTTTAGATGGAACGGTAAAACACATGAACTCTCACCCATGTTCAACCTTATTAATTTTCCTGTTTTATTTCTCTTCTCTTGTGATTTATTCCATTGCTGCTTGCAGGAATTTTGTGGTCGGAAAATAATAGTAAGAGGACTTTTACAAAGGACTTACCCTTGAGTCTTGAATCTTGATCACTGCAAGGAGCCAGGCCATCCATCCCAATGCCTGCCAGATTCTAAACTTTGTAATTCTGCATCAGAATCTGCGACAGTGCTGAATTGTTCCATAGATATGTTATTGTAGCTTTTGTAGTAGCTAGATTGGTGCTTATGAATTTTAGTATGTTTGTCATGTACCCTTTATATATGTGTACTTTGTATTAGAGAGCAAGAGATAGTAAAAAGAATAGTTGGTTTTGGTGATACAATAATAATACAAATACATGTCATTTTTTGCCTATACATGCAGAGAATCATGACCCTAATTTTCTTCAGGCTATATCCAGAACTCAATTGTTTCTTTTAGAATATTGGCTTGTTTGCTGCGTATGCTTGAGTTTTGTAACTTTTTGTGGTAATTGTCAGCATGGAAGAGGTAATAACTTTTTTTTTTTGACCAAAGGAAGAGGTAATAACTTTAACTTAATACTTGGTATTAAAAAACTGGGACCAATGCTAACATGCATGTAAGTATCAAAATTAAAAAAGACAAAGCAAGAGAAGGTATTGCTGTAAAACTATTTTAGAAAACACAGGAATGCTTTACAGTAATAGCTAACCTCCAGAATTTCTTGAATGTTGTGTGACTTCCATAGTTGGACATTCTATTGCTCAGAATCAGAATCAAAGAAAACTTCTTGTAATTACATGTCAGCCAATGTTGGCAGCCACAATAACACTCCAAGAGTGCAACTAAACAGTAATTTGCTTTGATGTCCGCATGCCTCCGTGGTTTAACAGTTCGTATCTGCAAAAGCGGACAGAATAGGCTGATCTTTGTCCACAAACAAACACTGAAAGCAGACAGCTTCTCTATTATCCCAAAAAGAGATTTGTCTCAGTTGCATCACAATCATACTATCCCTGAACGATAAGCACAATCTGTTTTCCATGATCCCTGCAATCCCCCAATTGAAACATGAATAAACTTTTTATCAACTGAAGTGGTAGAGATAAATGGAAACTAATTTCAATTGCTTTTGGAGGTTAACCGTATGATCCATAAATTGCATATGGACAACAACAATTTATAACCAGACCAATTCACTATTCCAATTACTATAATTAAGACAAGAACCCAAACAGATAAATGCAAAACTGAACTAATGAATGGTGGATGAATGATTTTATATATTACAGATTGTGAGAAACACAAATTAACAATTTAAACAAGACTATAACTTTAGAAGAGCACTCATTCAGTGAAATAGAACAAAGTAAAGCTAACAGATCCCAGATGCCAGAGCCTACAGGGAGTTGAAAGAAACCAGTGAGCCACGTACCAAGAAAAAATTAAGCTCTCCTTGAGTTAGCCCGTATCTTTTTGATCAAGTAGTCCTCCAAACCAGAAGCTGCCTCCACTATTCTTGTGTTTGGCTTAATTTCTACCTTCATTACCTCTTTCAGAGTTTCCTCCATTTTCACCATCTCAATCTCTTCGCATATCCTAGGAACTACTGCAAGCCAAGTCTCAGTGTGAGGAACCTCCCCATGCTTTAACATCTCCTCCATAACTCCACAAGCTTCCTCAATCCTACCCACATTACAGAACCCTTTAACCAAAGCATGAATAACCGAGAAATGGGGAGAAAACCCTTTTGATATCATCGTCTCCATATAACTCTTTGCCTCATCAAGCGTCCCCTGCTCGCATAACCCACTAACCAAAGTCCGATAAGACACCAAATTTGGTAAGCAACCATTTGATTCCATATCCTCAAGAACCTTACAAGCATCCATCGGACGCCCTTCCCTACAAAACCCCAGTATAACAGTGTTATAATGAACAATATCAGGATTGCACCCCTTAACCTTCATCCTGCACAGAAGCTTATACGCCTCGCGAAGCTTCTTCTTCCTACACAAGCTATTCAACAAACTTGTATAACTCAACGAATCCGGAACGAACCCTTTGTTCAACATATCCTCCAAGAAGTCCACCGCAGTATTCACCTGACCCTTCCTACACAACCCCTGCATTAAAATCCGATACGACTCCACATCCGGAACAAGGTCTCTCTGAAACATTTTGTTGAACAGCTGGTACGCAATACTAAGATCCCCATTCAAACAAAACGCACGCATCAAGATATTATAAGATTGCGTATTAGGCAGGACCCCATGGCGGTGAGCGTCCTTGAAAACGTCGAAAGCCGACCGGAGAAAGTTCCGGTGAGAAACGAGAATCTGAAGAGTGCGGTTCAAGTGTTTGGTGGAAGGCTTGCAGTGAAACTCCATCATGATGTAGAAGGTACGGAGGGCCTTGTGGGGCAAATTGGCGTCGCCGTAGATTTTGATGAGGTGGGAAAAGAGGGCGGGGGTGACGGAGTAGTTGCGCTGGGACTTGAGGCGGATGAGGAGGTCGTCGACGAGAGAGAAGTAATTGCAGCGGCCGAGCTTGAGAATGAGAGTGAAGTAGGAGGCGTAGGAGTGGCGGAAATGGGGTTGGCGAGCCGCGTAGTCGAATATCTCTTTGGCGAGGAGAGGGTCGGATTGGGCAGCGATGAGTTTTTGGACTCTGCAGGGAGACCCGATTCCATGGTTTTGTTGATGGGGTTGTGAGGAGTAGAAGAACAAGAAGAACAAGTGTGGTGAGGGTTTTGGCGTGGCGGTTATTACCGTTTTCGATGAACGCAGAGAGAGTAGCTGCATCTTTTCTCTTCTCGGCTACACAGCCAAACTTGAGATGACTACTACGTCGTTTATAGACAAGACAAGCGGGGTTTTAATGTTTTATGCTCCATCCAAACTAAAAGCTATTATATGTGTGGATGTTAAAAATGTCTGGGTTCAAACCCAAAAAGCAATGAAGCTTAGTCCAAAATAACGGTATGAAAGCTCTAAATAACGCAAATAAAACCCGAAAGGTAAAGTATAAACTTAAGCCCGAAACAAAGAATAACCCTCATCTTTAAATGGAATAATAGCCCATTTATCATCATAATCCTACGAAAAACACCCACGATCAGGCTCATTAAGAAGGTTTACCTCTGTGCGAACGTAAAGGACAATGGAAAAGCCCACTTTGCTATAAAAAGGTAATATACCTCTGTGCAAAAGGGGATCGATACTATGAAAAATATAAAGAAACATACTGAATCTTCACTCATTTTGGCATCAGAGTGTCTTTGCAGGTACACCCCCCTTCGCTCTTGTAGACGATGACTGAAGATGGAATTTGGCTTCTCAAGATGATCATGAACAATTTTTGTTGACCAATTATCATTACTGGAGATTTTTGGCATCAACAATATGGGAATCCAAATTTGATACAGAAACTTGTTAATGGATTCATTTTCTAGAGTTTCATTTAAATTCTCTTCCAAGATGTCATACTCCCTTCGTATGAAAGTAAAATGGGACAATTCGCATAAAGTCCTTTTGTGTTTTTTGATTTGGAAGAAATTGAACTTGGTGCATAGAGCTACTCTTCTTTTTATTTTCTGAAGAAAAAAACAAATTACTTTGGCCATGGGCAAATTTTAAGAATTTTTCAACTTGACTATTCCCCAACTGTAAAAACGAAATAAGTCTTAGTAATGTTAAACCGCATCTAATCCATATAAGATTTTGGACTTGCATTGTCCTCTATGCCCCTCACACATATTTTTAGACAAAAATTTGTGGGACAATTTGATACATATCATAGTTGAGGGAGCAAAATGATTATTAAGGAAAAAAATATATATATAGAGAAATTATCATTCTTTTTATCTATATCTTAACCTTATAAAAGTTTATAATTAAAAGATACTAAGGAATAAAAATACTATTATTTGCATCATCTCAACCGATCATAATTTATATTGACTTTCTAATAAATTATTGCTACAAGCATATTTCAAATAAGTGGATCTAACTTTTATTAAAAATATACTATACAAGATTATCAGTTGAGATGATAAAAAACATTGTTATTCAATCAAACTTTATTTAAAAAATCATGAACCTAGTCATGTAACACTTCTAATCTAATTCCACCCACCAAACAATGTCTAAACATTTGGAACTACAAGTTTAAGGTTGAACTTCACTATTCAAATAGCGTACTAACTGCTAAGTTCATTTGAAAACAGTGTGCACACTAATAAAATATCTCTTCAATATTTGGCCTAACTTTTTTTGAGATGCTATATATCCGATATTCTCACCGATGGTGCTTAAAACTTATGGTTGAAAACTAAAGAATGTAATGACACTGACACAGAATTAAAACTTAACTATCCAGTCATGCACAATTCTTTAACAATTTTATTTGTAGAGAGTTTTTTGAATCGCATTAACAAAATAATGACATTATAATTTATAAGAACAGCTTTATTGTGAAGTTTAATTTATAAAAAAGGGGCCAGCATGAAAGTTTTCTCTCACATTTGGACTTTTTAAATACTGTTTTTGTCCAAATGAATTTATAAAAAAAAATCCTTTTATTTAATATGAAATGATAAAAATTATTCTTCATTTAAATAGATAATATAACGAAATTGACGGTGTGTCACACACACACCAATACAAACTCTAAAATATAAATACGTGTTCTTAACTAACACAAACTAAAATATGTATTCTAAAATAGAATCGATCTCAAAATATTAAGTAGGTTTCATTTAGAAAAAATTTCCCAAATAAAAAGCGCCCGCAAAGATTGTGTCCGAAGCGCCCATGTGTCGCGCCGACAACCAGATTTCAATTTTGTGGTGGCGCAAAAGCAAACGTGTCAACGCTCCTCAAAAATATCCAGCCCAAGGAAGCCCCAGCCTGGCCGACACGTGTCCGGTCGAAGATTGGCACAAGCAAGAATAAATCAAAACAGTGGCTGAAGACCCTCCACGTCAGCTCCCCACCCAGAAGCCAATGACGACCCACCTTTTGATCGAAGAAAGCAAAGATATTTACTTGGGTTTTTCGCGGCTGTGAGCGCAACGCAACCTCAGCTCACTCCTCAAATGCTTTTTATTTTTGAGATTTTTGTTGTTGTTATTATTTTCTTCTTCGTCTTAACCAAAGTGGGATGAGGTACTTCGAAGTTTGGAGCTTGTTCACTGCAGCTTAAACTCTTATCTCTTTTACTTTGCTTTCTAGTTCTGCGAGATTGCGAGGAATCAGCTGCGTGTTTTTGGGTTTTGGTAGATTGAACGAGAATGGGTGAAGTGGCGGTGAGTGGTGGGGAGGATATGGAGGCTGTGAAAATCGTTGAGAATAAGGAAGAGGAGGGTGGTGGTGGTGGCAACTCCACAGAGGTGGTGAGGTGGGAGAAGTATCTGCCGCGAATGGTGTTCAGGGTTTTACTGGTCGAAGCCGACGATTCCACGCGTCAGATTATCGCTGCGCTTCTTCGAAAATGCAATTACAGAGGTCGATTACTCTGTTCCCTCTTATGTATTTGAGTTTCTGTTTCTAGGTTGCTGAGAGTTGACTTAATTTAAATGTCAAGTTTGCTTAATTTGTTCATTGAATAATGTTTGATGGTAATCAGTGAGAGAAGATATAATTATTAATATAATTATTTACTGAATTGATGACTTAATTTAAATGTCAAGTTTGCTTAATTTGTCCATTGAATAATGTTTGATGGTAATCAGTGAGAGAAGATATAATTATTAATATTATTAGATATAATTATTAATATAATTATTTACTGAATTGATTAGCTCTTTCAATCTGCGTTGAGAATGAATGATTGTTGAAGGTTTATGTGAATGGTATTAAAAATATTCAATTAAGCAAGTTGGTGTAGAGTATGAATCTTCACTTTCTGAAAATGGGATGTGTTTGTTTGAGCAGTTGTTGCAGTTGCTGATGGGTTAAAGGCATGGGAGATCATAAAGGGGAAGCATCATAAGATAGACCTTATACTAACTGAAGCAGAGTTGCCATCAATATCTGGATTCGCACTTCTCACCTTAGTCATGGAGCATGACATTTGCAAAAATATACCTGTCATTAGTACGTTATTTGCCTGATGTGCTCCTTCTTTCTTATAGTTTTTGGTCTGAAAATGGAATATGGAACTAAACTTTTATGGTGACCATACAGTGATTTCCTCTCATGATTCGATTAGCATGGTTTTGAAATGCATGCTCAAAGGTGCAGCTGACTATCTCATTAAGCCTGTCAGGAGGAATGAGTTGAGGAACCTTTGGCAGCATGTTTGGAGAAGGCACACTGTATGTTCCATTTTTTTCACTTTGCCCCTTTCACTACTTTTTTGGATCACTTCTCCTTATTTAATTCCTGAAGGCAAATTAATACACTTTAAATGATACATATCCTTTTTCTTTGTGTATTTTTTATTTTAATAGCTAATTGGTGTACAGGATCCTCAGAACTTACCCGTTCCGCAACATAAAGTTGAAGTTACTTCTGAGAACAATGCAGCAAATAATCATTCAAATGATTGTGCAGCTTCTATGCGGAAAAATAAGGAATGCAGTGAGAAAGGAAGTGATGCCCAAGTAAGTATTTTTAACAATGTTTTGATATTTTCGTTAATCATTTATTCAAGGGCATTAATTCTGCTTGAATCAATGGAATTTCTGTCATGCTTTTAGGTGTATATTGGCAATGTTGCAAGTATTGCTAATGTGCGTCATTTTCTCAGATTGAATGTATATAGCCAATGAAAGTAATCAATGATTTAATATGCGAATTCTGACTCACTAACTATCAACTGTTGTCCCCATTTTAACTTGTCTAATTGATTGCACAACAGTCATGAAAAGGAAAAGAAATAAGTTGTTAGAAATATGTATCCAGGGTCCTTGATGTAATGCATGTGAGGTCACTTATAGCTTGACCAAAATTCCTTCTTCTACAATAGGTTGGCTCCATGAAGTTTCATATGCAGATTGCATGTTTTGTTACCTCTTGTGCAGAGCTCTTGTACAATGCCTTACTTGGAAGCTGAGAGTGCATACGTGCAAAATATGCGGGATATTTCACAGCCAAAGCATGGGAGTGCTTCTAATTTGAGCATTACAGAGATAGAAAGGGTTGAAGAGTGCACTAGATTGGACAAGGAATCTGTTATGCATGAGAGTGAAGCTAAAGGTATGCCTTATTTTTTTGCTTCCCTCTCTATATTTGTTAGGATTTCTTTCCTCTTTCAGTAATTTCAGCAGGTGGTATGCTGTTATCTGACAAACCATTATTTGCAGAGAAGTCATGTAAATTTGGATCAGATGTTGTACCTTTGAATGAAGCTTATAACTCAACTGCGGTAAGGCAGAGAGAGGACCTTGTCTCTGCTAAAATAATGGTTCAAGATGAAGGTATCCAACCTGAAAATTACAAAGGAAATGCTAATGCTGCTATTGAAACTCTCAGCTGCCATTATGAACTGGTTGAACCATCAAGTGGAGCTATTGACTTGATTGGAACCTTTGACAATCGACCCACATGCACTGTTAGACACCCTAACAGCAAAGATAATGGTACAAGTCACGTGGGATGCAACCCGCAATTGGAACTTTCTTTGACAAGTTGTTTGGTTGGTTCAGATAAGCAAGTGACTGATGAGAAGCCTGTACTGAACCATACTGATGGCTCTGCCTTTTCATGGTGAGTATTCTGGTCCCCTGTCCATTGTTAAAACTTAAGCGATGGCGAAATAAAATTAAAGCAAGTGTTTGGGGGTTTTTTGGCTTCCCTTCCTCTCTATTTGTGTCTGAAATGGCATTATACAAAGTGGTTTTGATCTGAATAATAAGAAGTCACATATTTAATGTGTTGTTTATTAAAGTGGTAATGCTGTTGGGTAGCAGTGAAGCCGTTGTTAGAGATGTCTGAGAGTGGGAACAGTGACATATAGATTAATTGACCTCTCATTTATAATGGAAGGATCATAATTTTGAAAAGAAAAAGAAAAAAAGTTTGTTTGGTGCTTAGAAGAGTCCTATATTCCTCCTAAGAAAGAAAACAAAATCGGAATAACTTGGAACTTTTTTCAAATTTTTGATGAAAACTAGAGCTTATTTTTTTAAATTTTTTGATAGTCCAAAGTTCTTACATGCAGGTATAATAATAGCAAGACATTGCAACCGCTGTTCCAAACGCTTCCTAGTTCTAAATCAGAGGGTGCAAGTAATTCCCATGAGAGCCTGGTTGACGGTCAAACTGAGCAAGCAAATTTATCCTTTCCAGATCCTCAGCTTGGGATGATTCCTCTCACCGGGGTAAGGTCTGATAATATATGTCCTGGATACGGTTATTTTTTTCCATCCTTGTTTTTGGGACAATCAGGTTTAACTCCCATATACAGTACCAAATCAATTGACCACAGAGCACAGTCCCCCTTTCCTATGAATTCCTCACTTCATTCCAATCCTGAAATTCACTACTCAGAACAAGGTTCTCACCTGTCTGATAAAACTACCTATAAATCTATTCACCAAACCGTGCCTAAGCAGAACAAACTGGAGGGTGTGGAGGAATGGAGACCTTATTCTCCTGCTGCTGGTCAGAGGGCTTGTGATAGTTTATGCAATGGTGCTGGTAACCATATTAGTAACAGTGCAGATGGAAGTATTTGTAGTAGCAGTGATGGAAATGCTACTTTGGCTGTGGCCGGTGAGATGGCCACAGCTTCTGAGAGTTTGAATGACAGTAGTCGCTTTGTTCGTGAGGGATTTGGAGGAGTGGATTCCCTTCGTTCTAGCCAAAGGGAAGCAGCTCTGCTTAAGTTCAGACTGAAGCGGAAAGATCGGTGCTTTGAGAAGAAGGTATTATCATCATCATCAGTGTCATCATTTTCTTTAATTCTTTAATCATTTTTTGTACTGCTACTGTTGCACAACCTTGAATATGGTTTGGGTTCTATGCATACACATTGGGTCTGAATGCATTGATGCAGCCAATGTGCAAGGAAAGTTCGGTTTAACTGCACTTGCAATTATTCTTGTTCCTACAGTAGACTTCTTACTAGTGCTAGTAGTATTTCCTAGCTAGTTTGGAAATTTCCATTTTAGATATGAATAACAGATCCCATAAACCTAGATTGAGACACCTCCCATTTTGAGCTGCTACCAATTTAACACAACCTATATATCATAAGGTGGTGTCATTCCTTTAACAACTAATCTTGCACAGGTCCGATACCAAAGCAGGAAATTACTGGCAGAGCAGAGGCCCCGAGTGAAAGGTCAGTTTGTGCACCGAGTCCATGCTGATTCTGCAACTGCTGGTGCTGTTGGTTCATGACACTGAGCTCTCGCAACCTCCAGTGAACATGGGTAGTTGAGATGAAGAATGTTTGGTTGTGTGATGCAGGATTCTTTATATTCTTGAAGCTTTTGTAAAGAAGAGTAGAATGATACATTCAATGGCTGAAAGACAGTTGCAAGTGCCTTTGGCATTGCCATTGGTTTTGACTTGAGTTTTGCATTTAGGAAAGAGGCAGTGTTGTAATTATGTAGCAATGCTAGCTGAAATTTGTTAGTATTACCTCTACATGATGTGCTTTGTATGTGTCTCAGATAAAGTGATTGTAGTTAGAGAGGTTAAATGGTATAATCATTTGCAGTAGTAGGTTGGTTGCCTGTTAAAACATTTTTACCAGTCAATTGCTCTGTTGCATCATGAGCATTTCCCTTAAAAAAAATTTCCTGTTCCTTGCTCCACACCACACAAGTCCCATGTCCAACGACAATGATAAAAAAAGTTGACTAATTAACAATTAAGGCTTTGTTTTCCGATTGGACATTAATTTCAACCTGGAGCCAAGTAGCAAACCCCAAAAACTTAGAAGTGTGGGTTTCATTACAAATGCATGCTTTTTTATCCACGATGGGGGAGATGGGACCCCTGTAAGTTGTATGCGGTATGCAATTGTATGTCATGCATGTACTTATAACGCGTGGGATATGACTCGGCAGGACCCAACAAAAGGGAAGCATGTGTTAAAGGCAAAACAGAGCCACCTGCGGTCTCATGCAGATGCATACACTTCGCTTCAGCCAAGGACTTATCCATTTGTCACTAAACAACAGACTACGTGATGACTGATGACCTAGCTGCTGTCTTAGACACTTTCTAGAGGCTTAAAGAAGCTTGCCTTCCCCTTCTCAACCTCTCTCTTATTAAGATTTTAATTTCATGGGAGAGAGAGCTTACTTTTGTGCTACTTCACAAATTGCACAATTAATTAAGACCATAATTGGTCCCAGTTGAATAAAGGGACACTAGTCACTAGTCACTAGTGCATACGCTAGCAGTGTGTTGGTGCATGCCTTTTGCACTTGCAGTCTCCAACTTTCACTTCAAGTTGGTTCCAGTGGGAAAACTTTAAGTGCTTAGCTAGGTTGATGCTTATCCACCAAGCAACTCAACCAAGTCAGTCAACAACCATGTAACAGTAAACAGAGGAAAAAGTTGAAAAGAAAAAGAATTGGAAAGAAAGAAGAGGAAAACCAACAAAAGTTGTAACCACATTATTTTTTTGTCCATGTTCTAATTAATCACATTTATTAAGCACATTATTGATTATATTTTTCAAAATTTGCAGACAATATTCAATTTATATTAAGTTTCATTTGAATAGTGAATCCACTTATGTGAGAAGCGAAAAGAATTTTTATAAGCTAATTTCATACGTTTTATATGTTTATCTCTCATCACGTGAAATAAAGATGCATAGGACATTTCCATAAAAATTTTATTCGTGAACTGATGACTTATAATATTCTTCACCGAAATGAGAAATGTGATAATACATAATCATGTTTTTCTAAGTTAATGTGGTAATTAATCAAAGGGAAATTAATAGAAAGGGTGAAGAGCACGATGGATTAAATGAGAAAAAAATAAAAACTGTCTTCTTTTTATCTTCCTTTTTAGCTGAAATTGCCCCACAGATTCTTCTTCTTCCTTAACTTTTTTCTCATTCACTCGCCACGACCACCACCCACCTCTCCTTTCCCTCTTCACCTCTTTTGTCCTCTCTCTCACTCTCTGTGTCTATATATATATAAACCCACTCAGCTCACACACACCCCCTCCCATGGCAGATGATCACAATCATCATCATCAAGATAATCCTCAGCAGCCACCCCCAAACATAATTATGTGCAAAGATAAAAAACACATGGGTTCATCCTCCTACGGCCCCACCAACCCTATGCGCTCCCTCTGCACCTGCCTCTCCGTCCTCCTCCTCCTCCTCGGCGTCACCGCCCTCGTCCTTTGGCTCGTCTACCGCCCTCATCGACCCCACTTCACCGTGGCCGGCGCTGCCGTCTACGGCCTCAACGCCACCTCCCCGCCACTCGTCTCCGCCACCATGCAGTTCACCCTCGTCACCCGCAACCCCAACCGCCGCGTCTCCATCTACTACGACCGCCTCTACGCCTTCGTGTCGTACAAGAACCAGGCCATCACGCCGCAGGTGGAGCTGCCGCCGCTGTACCACGATCGGCGGAGCACGGTGGTAGTGTCGCCGGTGCTGGGCGGGGTGCCGGTGCCTGTGTCGGCAGAGGTGGTGAGTGGACTGTTGATGGATGAGGGGTATGGGGTGGTGGGGCTGAGGGTGGTGGTGGTGGGGCGGGTGAGGTGGAAGGCCGAGGGGATAAATATTAAGAGTGGGCATTATGGGGTGTATGTAAAGTGTGATGTTTTGGTGGGGTTGAAGAAAGGTGTTGTGGGTCAAGTGCCCTTGCTTGCAAATCCTGCATGTAAAGTTCATATCTAGATCATTTGTAAACTCCTGCGTTTTCTGTTTGATTTCTTTAATTAGTAAGTTTCCATTTTAATCAGCGCTGTAGATCAAAGGAAGTTGATGAGACTCAAACTAGCTAGCTAGCTAGCTATATAGATTTTGGCTACAACTGTACAAGAATTAATAATCAAAATTGTCAAGGGTTGGTTTATTCTTCTTCTTCTTCATCTTCTCTTTTCATTCTATCTCCTATGCAACTGTGATTAAACTGTTAGTGTTCAGTCTTTTGGGCATTGCCACGTACAGGGCATCATCGTTTAGACGCATGGCTATTCATGCAGGTGATTAGCTGGCTAGGTACCATTTCTCTTGACTATGTAAAAATTGTTTTTTTTTTTTTAAGAAAAAGTGGAATACTATTATTAATTAGCTCTGGCTTTCCTATAATTCTAGCCTTAATTTTGGGTCTGTTATTGTCATTTTAATATAATCAAGTCAATTCAAAATAAATTAGTAATATTGCAAGGTTGTATATTTGTGTGGAATAAAATTTTCCTTTTTTTTTTACAAAACTTTCATGATAATGATAGAGATATACAACAAGGTTTATGTATAAGTTTTTGTAAGTTTTTGTGTGATATACTTTTAAGTCGACTCTTAACAAATAGCTAGAGAAGTGACTATGACAATGACATGGCATTAGAAATTTAGAAGTGATATCCATGACAAGGTGGCATGTCTTGGCATTTGTATTTTGTAGTAGACTAGTAGTACAAAAGTAAAAGCATGCTTCGCTGATTTAGAAAGTAGTAACAGTAAGAAGAAAAATAAAGTAATTTATAAGATGGTAAACAGAAAGAGAATTAAGAGGTAAGCTTGGGGGTACCCCAGTGGTGAGTGGTGAGTGGTGAGGAGAAGGTGAATGGGCATCGCATCTCTCAGTTCTTTCTCTATATATCGATGCTTGATTCTTAATGTCTAGTACGTGCATGCGATATGCAGCTGATATAAGGTATCAGATTCATCATATCTTGGAGTAGATATGTATATATATAATCTTCAGGATCACATATCCTGAAGGACCTAAATGATCAAGAAAATTGAAGTTAATGTGACGTCCACTTTCAAGGATAAAAAAGGGTGGGGCTACGAGTATAAAGTGGTGCATTTTTGGAAAAATCAGAGCATAAAGATAAAGGGAATAAGAAAGAAAGAAAAAGGAAATAGAAAATAGAAAAATCAGATATCACTTTATACAGATAATATATGTGAATGAACTTGTTTATGGATAAATATTGATTCTCGTTCAATTTATAACAGCTTATGAGAATATAAATCTATCGATCTGGGCTTATTCAAAAGGCAAGGACCTGAATTCTGGAAAGCTTATTTTTGTTTAGAATAAAGAGATGTGGGCTAATTCAACAAGAACTGGTTCTTTCCATTGTAACAAGTATAGGCCCTTTTCGAAGATATCCAGCTCGTAATCCTCTCACATATATGACCCTGATCCAATGCACTATTCAATTTATGGGTTTTTCTCAATCCAGTCCAAGCTATGCATTGCTTTGCACAGAGGAAGCAATTTAAAAGGTAGAATTAATGGGAAAGGAGAGTAGGAGACAAAGAGGCAAAGAGTCTCTTTGCCAGTTTTATCTCATGAGACTAGTAGTTGGTCTTTCATGTCATGTCACTTCCCTAGGAGCAATATGAATATTAGGTTGCAAAGATATCGAAAACAAAGATCCTATATATTAGCTAGAAAGTTAAATTACCAAAAAAAAATATTAAATCAAAGAAAAGGAATTTGAGTAGGTTGGTGTAATCTTATCATTAAGGTCCATGAGAAAGTGAGTACAAAAAGTGGTGAAACATGCTTGGAGCTTAATTAATGATAATTAATTATCAACCAAATGGACAAGTATTAATTAGTTCCAGGGGAGAGGGTTAATTGAGAATTGAGACTCTTTGTGATACTCACTTGCACTCTGTCTCCCTGTCTTTTGCTAAAGTTGTGACCCATTGGTCCCAGTTTCAACCTTTTCTTTCTTTTTTAGCTGGCTCTCTTGGGCAAAATAATCGCAGCAGAATTCACATCATCAGCAGCTCCCAATACAACAGCAACGTTTCCCTTATTACTCTGCTTTTCTTGTATTCTTTTTCTTCAGAAAAAAAATAATTTTCATGTACGTACTTGTAAAGAAACCCATTTGAACCTTACCTGACTCTCCATATTTCATTGGTTGAAGCTTACCCATGACACTCACAAAGCTAAAAGATCAATGAACCCAAAAGTTCAAAAATTTTATTGGTTGAAGTATCTTAACCTTGAATAAATGTTTGGACCCCCTATTTATACTGTACTTTTTGGCCAAATGGGTTTTATATCTTGATCTTTAGCGCGCGCTATGTAATGTGGGGATGGAGAAAAAAGAAATATTCCAACTGGGGGTTGATCATATCTTGCCAATAGTGGTTTCGTTAAAATCGTTGGTTTTACATAGTTTTCGTTTGATGAATTGTAGGAAATGTTAGCTCTTACATTCTTTAAGGACAAGTTTTGAATGGTTTTACATGGTTTTCGTACGAAGACGTGTAGAAATTAATAGGAGCCTAAACTAAGAAAGAAGAGGAAACTATAGAAGAAAAATGTCTGAATGTTCATTAATCATTCAAAAAGCCAAAACCAGTCTAATATACCTGTAAGGTATGACCAACCATTACAAATAAGCAGCTGACATGTGGACAAATAAATCCTACATGGAAAAGATAAAGAAATAACTGAATGATAAAAATACCTAATGAGCTACTACAAAAAGGAGGGTCTCATCAAGGCCACCCCCTAAAAAGAAGCCTGTCCTCAGGCTTGAAAATTGAAGTCTGGAAAACGGGTGATAATGGAGTCAGCATCCTCCCAAGTTGCATCTTCCGCAGGTAGCCCAGCCCACTGAATTAACCAGCGAGTAACAGGTTCGTTGCGACGCTTCACTATGGTACGATCCAAAATTTTGTATAGAGCCAAAGTTGCAGACCCAAAGTCAACTAAGGGGGGAAGTGTAGTCATTGGCACCACATGGTGTCCAAGCTTGGCTTTGAGCAAAGAGACATGAAAAACTGGGTGGATTTTGGAGGAAGTTGGCAGAAGTAAACGATAAGCAATAGACCCAATCTTTGCTGTAATCTAAAATGGACCATAAAATCTAGGAGCAAGCTTATGGCAATGGCGAGCATGCACAGAGTGCTGTCGGTAAGGCTGCAATATGAGATATACCCAATCACCAACCTGAAAAACTCGCTCAGTGCGGCACTTATCAATATAAGTCTTCATGCTAGATTTGGCTTGCTGTAAATTCGACTGTAATGCCCTCAACAAAGTGTCTCTATTCCGTAAAGCTAAATCAACTTGATGAATAGCTGTTGTACCCGGAAGATAAGAGGTGACCGTAGGAGGAGGGTAACCATATAGAGCCTGAAATGGGGTCATCTTGAGAGCAGAGTGGAAGGTTGTGTTGTACCACCATTCCGCCCAAGGGATAGCGGCAGTCCAAGTAGAAGGTTTGTCACCCACGAAGCAGTGTAGATAATGCTCTAAAGTTCGATTAAGAACCTTAGTTTGCCCATTCGACTGTGGGTGGTAGGCTGTGCTATGGCATAATTGAGTTCCTTGAGCTTAAAAAAATGCTTCCCAAAAATGACTCAGAAATACAGGGTCACAATCGCTCACAATGGTTTTCGGCATGCCATAGAGGCGAAAAACTTCACGAATGAATAAATCAGCCACTTGCTTGGCTGTTTGCTTGGCTGTGTAAGGGTGGGAAAGGGGTAAGAAATGGCTGTACTTAGTTAGACGGTCTACCACCACAAAAATGACTGTCTTTCCTGCTGAAACCAGCAACCCTTCGATGAAATCCATCGAAATATCTAACCAAGCACCATCTAGAATAGGTAGAGGTTGAGATAGACCTGGTGGTAATATCGCCTCATAATTTTGGCATTGGCATATGTCACACTCAGCCACAAAAGTCTTCACATCGCGCTTGCTACCCGGCCACATGAAACTGCGAGTTAAGCGCTTGTAGGTCCGAAGATAACCTGAATGGCCACCTCCAGTGCCGCCATGAAACTCCAGTAGTAATTTAGCATGCCAACTTGAAGAAGTTGGTACAAAAATCTTATCTTTGTAAAGCAAAATGTTATCATGACGTAAGGAGAATCCTTTCTTAACTGGTTGCCCTGCCTGAAGTGACTGAATGACGTTCAAGCTATGGGAATCACTAAGCACATCCTGTTGGATCTGGGTGATAGCATCAAAAAGAGGGCTAGACTAACCCGTGATGGGTAATAGTTCGGATTGGCGAGATAAGGCATCAGGGGCCTGATTGTGGGAACCGGCCCTATAATGTACAGAATAGTCATAGCCAAGCAACTTGACAAGCCATTTCTGTTGATCCGAAGTAGTAATGCGCTGCTCCAAGAAGTGTTGAATTGTTCTATGGTCAGTAATTATGCGGAAATGATGACCCAAGAGATAAGGACGCCATTTTTGCACTGCAGATACAACCGCCAACATCTCTTTGTCATAAACGGAGAGAGCATGATGTCGCGGAGCAGCTATAATGGCTTACTCAAAAATGAAATGGGATGACCGTCTTGGGAAAGTACCGCTCCAATTCCGACACCTGAGGCGTCACACTCCACAGCAAACTCTTTCGTAAAGTCAGGTAACGCTAGAACTGGAGTGGTGGAAAGGGCAGTTTTGAGCTTCTCAAAAGCCAACTCTGAATCTAGAGACCAATTGAACCCATCTTTTCTCAACATATTTGTTAATGGCCTAGCAATTATGCTATAATGTCGGACAAACTTCCTGTAATATCCGGTGAGATCGAGAAATCCTCTTAACCCTTTTAGAGTTGTAGGCCGAGCCCATGTAACAATACTTTCAATCTTGGTAGGATCTACTGCCACTCCCTGGCCAGAGATGATATGCCCCAAATATTCCACTGAACTAGCAGCAAAAACACATTTACTTTGCTTGACTTTAAGCTCGTGTTGTCGCAAAGTATCCAAAACAATAGTCAGGTGTTTCAAATGTTCCTGCACAGATGAACTATATACCAAAATATCGTCAAAAAACACTAGAACAAACTTCCGTAGGTAACTACATGAGGGACTGGAATGTCTAAGGAGCATTGGTTAACCCAAACAGCATGACCAAGAATTCAAAGTGTCCATCATGCGTTCGAAAGGCTGTCTACTCTATGTCGGCCATGTGCATTCTAATTTGATGGTAGCCGGACCGAAGATCCAACTTGGAGAACAACAAAGCCCCATGAAGCTCATCTAGTAACTCGTCGATGATCGGGATCGGGAATCCATCTTTTACTGTTGCAGTATATAGAGCTAGATAGTCTACACACATACGCCAAGTACCATATTTTTTTTTAACCAATAACACAGGAGAAAAGTACGGACTCACACTTGGTCTAATAACCCCACCTGCGAGCATTTCTTTGACGATTTTTTTGATCTCACTTTTCTGAAAATAAGGGTACCTATAAGGTCTGACATTAATAGGTGTAGTGCCTGGAACCAAAGGTATACGATGGTGGTGTATACGAGAAGGAGGTAGGGTAGTAGGCTGCTCAAATATATCTTCATATTTAACCAATAAATCACGGACTGCAGGGTGGATAGATATGGATGTAGACTCCTCCTTCATGGACTGCAATTGAGCCAAGAAAGCCTGTCTTTCGCCAACCAATAAGTGTGACATTACTTGACAACTCACCCAAAAAGCACCCGTAGACACCAAACCTTGCAAGGAAAATGTGCCTTCTCGTGTAGTAAACTGCATTGTTAAATTCTCAAAATTCCAAGCAATGGTTCCCAAAGTTTTTTAAAAACTAGTGCCTAACAACACCTCACAACCTGTAACAGGAAGGATATAAAAATCAGTGGAGCACTCAAACCCCTGTAATTGCAACAACAGCCCAGATATATGCCCCTTTGTGCGCATAGAAGACCCACTAGCAACCGTAACACACAAGGACTTGGTAGTATCTACTAAACTTTGAACATGTTTAACCAATGCAGGGTGAATGAAATTATGAGTAGCACCCGAATCGATCAACACATGTACTTGCCGCTTACCAACAAATCCAAAGAAACGCATCGTCTTAGGTGGCGCAGCATCATTGATGACATGTAACTTGATTTTGGGTTCAAATCCTTCTACGACCTATGAAATTGGTGCGTCATCCTCCACTAGAGACTCCGGTGAATCCACAATACAATCTTCAGAACCATCAAGCAAAAGAATCTGACCGGGCTGTCCACGCTTACAACGATGATCAGCTGTGTATGGAACATCACAGAAAAAACAGAGGTTCCGTGCGCGTTTGTCAAGGCACTCAGCACGGGACAATCGCCGATCGGGTGTGACAAGAGACATCGGCGCCTTCTGTGTGTATAGCGAAGGAGGTCGTGGTGGTGTCGGTAGGGCTAGTCGAGTGGACGAAGTGGCCATGGTGGGACGAGATTGAGGGAGGGATCGAGTTGGCACGCGTCGACCCATATGTTGTTCCTCATACACCCGAGCCAAGTCAAAAGCAGCCATCAGCGATCGGGGACGCTGAGCATGAACATCAATTCGAATATCCTCATACAGACCACCCACAAAACAAGCCACTAATAGCTCATCCGAGATATCGGTTGCTCGGCAAGCCAATTTGGTGAATTCATATAGGTAATCTGCAACAGTGCCCTCTTGGCATAACCGAGTTAACCATGCCTGGCAATCCAAAGAATCATGAAGCCTAAACCGTTTGAGCAACATTTCGGAGAATATTGGCCACTCATGTGGGAAGCACGGCCAATACCAACGCCACCACGCGGCGGCATCACCTATCAAATGCATCACGGCAATACCCACTTTCCGAGTAACAAGGACTTGATAATGATCAAAGTACTGCTTAGCCCGAGTAAGCCAATCAATGGGTTCATCCCCAAAAAAACGATCCAAGTCCAGGCGGACATGACGCATCCAAGGTGGAAAAGAGTCAGGACAAGGAGAAGGGTGAGGGTTAGAAAGGAAAGGAAATTGAGAGGGAGGTGGAGGATAAGAACTGTGGGAAGGAGAAGGGTACATGAGACCAGGGTGGGGGTAAAGAAATTGAGGGGGAAAGTATGGCTGAGAAGGTGTGTACAGCAGTGGAGTGGGATGGCCCTGGGGAAAAAGGGCCAACGACGCAGCGGAGACAGGAAAGTGGTTTTGGGAGGACGTGGCCGGCGGAACGGACGAAGAGGAGAACGGCGCTGCTGACCTAGAAGGAGACAAGGGTCTGGGGAAGGAACTAAAAAGTGGTGGCTCTTGCACTGACTTCGGGCCGCGATGTAATTGGCGGAGTTCCTCGAGAAAATCTGAGCGAAATTCCTCTTGCTTCGAAGTTAAACGGACAACGACCTCACGGAGTTCATGAATCTCAGATGAAGTGCGATCTTGATGAGCCTGAAAGGCGAGCTCCAACGGCGAGAGATCCGGCGGCAGAGGAAGCTCAGACCCCATGGTCGAGGGCTCTGATACCACTTAATGGGAGCCTAAGCTAAGAAAGAAGAGGAAACTATAGAGGAAAAATGTCTGAATATTCATTAATCATTCAAAAAGCCAAAACCAGTCTAATATACCTATAAGGTATGACCAACCATTACAAATAAGCAGCTGACATGTGGACAAATAAATCCTACATGGAAAAGATAAAGAAATAACTGAATGATAAAAATAGCTAATGAGCTACTACAGAAAGGAGGGTCTCATCAGAAATCTTGAGGGTTGCAGTGTATTTGGGTTGTAATCTTATTTGGCATGCAATAGTAATATATATAGTATTCGCTATTAGCATACCACGGGGGTATATGTGGAAAATATAACAAATGCCTAAAAAAAGTACCAAAAATCAAGTTTGAAAAGTTTGCTGGATATGATATGACGAATGAGCAACCAACTCATGGTCATGCTCATGGCACAGAGTCATTTCGCAGGTATATATATATATATATATTTAAAGTTGGCTAATTAATTGGTTGCTCATATATTGTCTGGTGGACTTTCAGAAGCTCCCAATGAAATTCCTATAGTCACTGAATGGATAACTATTCCATACTCTAATATCTAGTAATAGAATCAAATAATTCAAATCCAAACTACGTCCATGAGATTACAGTTTCAGACTCATATAAGGGATCTTAAAAGTTTGGATTTGATTCTGTTGTATAGGTTTTGGATTCAGTTGTGCATTCCATGAATTTTTGAAGGCATGGGACTTGGTGGATGCATAGCTCAGGTATTCATATGTTCCCCAATTACCCATATTCTGTACCTTATGTAAATTAATTGATTGATCATTTCCAGAATAGCTTTTAACAAGTATCATCTCTGAGTAGTTTCTTTTTAGAAAGCCAATCTCTTCAAGTTATTTTTTTTACTTCTCTGTTTACTGATTCAGCTGTATGACCTAACTAAAGCTCTGTTCATGTTTTTTTTTTTTTTTTTTTNGCTTTTAACAAGTATCATCTCTGAGTAGTTTCTTTTTAGAAAGCCAATCTCTTCAAGTTATTTTTTTTTTACTTCTCTGTTTACTGATTCAGCTGCATGACTTAACTAAAGCTCTGTTCATGTTTAATAAAGAAGAATAGTAGGGTACTAGAGTGCAAAATTGCAAATCAGTGATGTTTTTGTAGCTGTCGTGGACAACTAGTCAACTCTCTTATTCCCACATAGAAAAATAATCATTCAATTATGATGTCTAAATCTTACAAGGCGATTGCTGAATGCTTTGCTGGGTAATTAAAAAGGATTCCAAATTTTGGACTGACACTTTTGGAATCGCATATCCATACGTCATTCTTCTTTTCAGCTAACCCCCTTTTTTAGTGCTGAATGCTGATTCAGCTACTTTAGTGCACATTTTCGTTTTTACATATATATATATATTTTTTATTTTTGTTTATGAACTGTGATATTAAATTTGCAGGGAATGTAGAAGCGGGTAATCATAATTAATTGCAGAGCATGAAACAGAGTTCGCTCAATCATAATCAGCACCAAATAAAGCAATGCCTAAATCCAGCAGCGACTATTTAATAATACTCTAATTAATTTCACTAAAGAAATGCAATACAATATTGTATAGATAATATAATATATATGAATAGATTGTCCGTGTTTATCTGTCTGTTTGTGTGTGACATTGACAGACTTGACAAACTTTGCCACGATCTGTGAGGCCCATGTGGGCACCTCTACTCCAATGCCAGTGTTGACTAAAATCTGAAATTTGAGTTGAGTCGGCTCTAGGAACCTTGGAAGATCTGGTGTGAGGCTAAAACTGTAATCTCATGGAGGTAGTTGAAAAGTTCACACCCAAAGTGTATTTGAAGCATGTCCCAAGAGTGCCTGAGATAGGACGACTCTGCAGTGAAGGCCAGAAGGTTGATGCAGGTGTTCATTTATTCAGTCCTTTGTGTGCCACCAATACCAATACCAGTTTCAGTACCAATACCAATACTTTAGAAAACAGATAGAATCAGAGCAAAATACCCATTTCTTCTATTGGATTCCAGGAGTACCTAAAAGGTATTCTCTTTCTTTGTAAACTCATTCTCCTTGTTTTTTTTTTCCTCTAAAGAACTAATTTTGTTTTGATCTTTGTCATTCATTTTGGTATTGGGAGATATATATATATATATATATATATATATATAGAATGCTACGTTTGAAATGGTTAGAGGTCTGCTAGGTTTTACACCAAAGATAGTTTATGGGGTTCTTCTGTTTCCTCATCTTTTGTCATCTCTCGAAATTTTAGCATTTATTGTTTATTTATTCCGATTTCCATGTATATACTTTGTTGTTGCTCATTTGTCCTATTAGTTTCTGCTTACACATGGTGTGATCTATCTAAGTGCATATTAGCCATTGCTGCTTGCAGTGTACTTGTAGCAAATTCTATTTTGATCAGTCAATGTGACCATATAGCTTGTTTTTGGTCCCAATTTAGTGCAAAGCAGTCTGATTTTTCGCATAACCGATAACATAATTAATGCTATTAATTCTACTTTGAGGCCAAATGCTTAACTTCAAATATTTTTGCATTGATTTCCTACAACATTGCTAGATGCTCCTTTTGTGTCAATCTGTTTGAACCCATTTTTTGGAGGTCTTATTGTAATTGGCTTGTAATTTCATGGGTTCCGAGTTGGCAAGTCCTTGTGTTGATGTGTTTCCTGTTAAAGATGATCTGCCTGCAATTATACCCATTGGCTTATCATCAAGTCAGAAGTGGTCTTGTAGTTTTGGTTTTCCTGGTCTCCCATGTGAATAGCTGATTTCATTATTTCCTTCAAAATACATGTTCTGTTGGTGTCTGAAAGGTATATATTGATATCAGTCTTCATGACTATGTATCTTCTATTTTTATGAAGAATACCTTATGGTTAATTTCTTTCTCCAATCATGTTGAGAAAATACCTCTAGGAATTTTGAATAGAACTTGGTATGATTCTGCTTTACCAAACCAACTAGTGAAAATATTGATCTTCCATTGTTAGTAGACTATGGTACAAGTCAAGTGTCTTCCTTTGAGAATATGAAGTTATCTTTAAAATACACTGTGGAATAAGAGTAATAAAGGAGAAGGTTGGTGGAGACGGTGGGTAGCATTACCCTTGGATTCTTTGAAATTATGCTAGGACTGTGAGAAATTGCAAGTTGGAGGAGGAATGTGATTCCTTTTAATTACTATTTCCAATTTTTGTGTAGAAATATAGAGGGTGAGATGGTTTCGGAAGCTACTATGTGTTAGAATTTATGCAAGTTTGATCCTCAGAAAAGTATTTTGTCAAACTTGGCTGCCTTCTAAGGTTGCTAAGGACAGTGGATGGTGTTGATTCAACTGAGGAAATGAAATCGATGGATTAGGCCGCATATTAGACACAGCACTTATGCTTTTAGGAAGCTCATAATTCAATCTCTTCTATTAAGTTTGGCATCCTTATAGTATGTAAAAACAGGGATATGGCATCGCAGACGTTGTAGTTATTGTTAGTAAAGCACTTAATTTA
>QANT01002917.1:0-11498 GCA_003254885.1 Purshia tridentata
ATGTTCGTCGCCTAAAGTGTCTTGGGCGACGAATAATGTAGTCGCCCCATTTCATTTGAAGCGGCGAGCTACTTGGTTCGTCGCCCAAAAAGGTTTGGCCGCCGGAATAATTTGTCGCCCAAAACTGAATTTTTCGTCGCCCAAATCTTATTAGGGCGACGAACTGGAAATTTCGTCGCCCAAGCCTTTGGGCGGCCACTTTTCCGCGACGAACATGGACGACGAACGTTTCCGTCGCCCAAACGTTTGGGCGACGAAGAGACGTCTGGGGCGACAAACTGTTTCCGTCGCCCAAAGTCTTTCTTCTTGTAGTGACCAAAAATAAAAATGGAGACACATTATTAGAAAAATGATTTCTATTGCAGCCGAAAAATGTTATAAAACTATTTTATAGCATTTTGTCAAATGCTAAGTTAGGCCATGTTATAGAAAGTTTTTTTTTTTAATTTCTTTATAACATTGATGCATTGTTATGAAGAAGTGCTACGAAATGTTATTTATAACTTTTTTTTAATGTCGTTAAAAGATGCTATTAAATACTATATATCCATTGCATTTATCAAATGCAATTTTAAAAAGCTATATCACAGGTTTGCATAGCATTTATAAATGCTATAAAAAATTTAGTATAGATTTCAAAAATGTTATAAAAGGTTGCATAAAATTTGGTATATATATGAAACAGGATAATTGCCACATGTTTTAATGTCATTGGTTTACAAGAAGACATATGGCTTTCATTAGTTAAGTTGGTTAGACTTGCTGTTAGTTGGTTTTAGAGTTTAGTTAGGCTCGTATTCATTGTGAGCTATAAAGGCTAATGAACCTCATCATTCTGTAATCAACCTAATCAATATCAAAGATTGCTCTGCTTTATTTTCTTCTTGGTTTACTCTTCTTTCTTGCTTCTTAGTTAGTCTGTGAGCAGAAACCACGGTAGCATTTCTACCAGTCACATATATTTTATTGGTTACAACAACTGAAACAAGGAAACAATCTTTATTCTTTAATGGGAAGAATTCAAACAAATCACAAAACTGAACATGGAGGGTTTCAAGGTTTACTGCCAGCTGGGATGAGGGAAAGATATATTTAGTGAAGACACAAATGTTTAAGGTTCATAATTAAATTCCTCAGGTTAATTGCAAATTAATCTGGAAGGTTTGAAATCCATTAATTAAATCTCTATGCTTCTCCCCAGTCTGACATATGCTTCTCCTCCACAAAGAATGCTCTACGCATTTGTTTGCATCTCTCTATCTAAGAGCCTTTCAATTGCTTGCAAAATTATACTCTTTCAATCGACTATATAAAGACACTAAAGTACTTTCTTATGGTTCACATACACTGTGAGAAGCCCTATTGTAGTCACGCTTGATTTAGAGATGCCCCATATGATTGAGATTGAACGGTGCTCCCACAAATAAAAAAGAAGTTACTGCTCAAAAGGCCTGTTTGATTTTTAATTATTATTGAATTGAATTTCTTATGTTGTAGTTTACATTTGTTTATTTCACCATTTTGTATACGCGCGTATACATTTGCATGCATTGTAAGGTTCTATTATGTATTATAGTATTGTGAATGCGATTAGGTTATTATGTTTCCCTGATTAAGTGGACATTTTCCTTCCTCCTATTGCCATTCTATAGCCTATAGGGCTGGGTTTGGGGAAATAGACTCTACACCCTTGTAGTCCAAGAAAAAAAAATATATATATATATATATATATCCGAGNATAAATATATATATATATATATATATATATATATCCAAGAAAAAAAGTTTGTTGGATGATTCTTTTGGGTTAATTAAAGAAAATGCATCACAAACTAATTTGGTACCTTTTTAAGAGCAGAATTGCCTAGAGGTCATCTTGAATTTCTTTCCTTCTAGTCTTCGGCCTTTCAAACACCTCATAAGGCGTTTAAATCACCTGTTAAATTCATGAATTAACTCAACCATACTAAAATCTATTCTAATAAACCCAAAAAAAAGACCATATGGAAGGCCCTCTTGATTATAATGCCAAAAGTAAAATGAAATTTTCAGTGATTTGTGCCTAAAGACAAAAGGATCCCAGTGATTTGTGCCTTACTATCACATTCCGACCAACCCCTCAACCAGCCATTCCTTCTCAACGACCTCCATTGGAGACCTAAGAAGGAGTTGGAATATTAGCAGTCTTTCGCTTTGACTTCCTTGAATGATCACCAATTTACTTATCTGTTGTTTATGACTTTTGTCGTTTGCATGGAACTTAGTTCAGTAACTTAATTCACATAACTTTTTCACTTTGATCGCAAACTGGTTAATTTTTACCTGCCTTTTCTTGTTTTGTCGGCTTTGGGCCTCCTTGTCTACCTCTTAGGTTGGGCTTTATTGGGTGCTTTGTTTTTTGGCTTTCTATTCGGCTTTTTTAGTTTGTGTAAGGTTGGCCGAATAAATTAATATGGACTGTTGTTGACAAAAGAAAATATGGATTGTTGAATTGGGAGTTTTCTCTGTAATTATCAAGGGAAAAAAAAAAAAAGATCCACTCTATAATCTATATTATATTTAAACCTTACAGCCTTTGGGAGTTTCTTATTGTCTTGTGTTTTTTGGGCTTTTACAGAATGTAGGAGTTGGATAGGCCCTCAAACTTCTCCAGGAGCACAGTGCTAATGATAAACTTCTTCTTTTTTGCCCAATAATGATAAACTTCTTCAAATATCAAGAAAAGGCATTTTATTGCACTCGCACTGTCACAAATTGGCTTTTCCACTTATATCTATTTAAATAGGATATACCTCCATTGCTATATATGTATTATTTTTTGAGCGAACAATGCTATATGTATTCAAATGTACTAAAGAGTTTTTATTTTTTTAATAATTATAGGCTGACCTTTCAATTTCCGTTTTCCCATCTTTTAGAATTCAATCGAAGTATCCTATAAATATCAAAACCATTGAACCAAGAAAAGCAGTATCATATAGTTAATTTGTTGATTACATATATATCCATTATATAATCTCTATCTCCATGCAATTGTTTTGATAATGAAATTCATAAATACTGTGATTTCTATTATTCCATTATGTTTCCTCTTTGCATTGAGTCACCATGATAAAGCAGAATCAAAATTAACAGAAAGTACATATATTGTTTATATGGATAATTCCCTCATGCCAAAAGCTTTTACAAGCCATCATAATTGGTACTCATCCATCATTCATTCTCTCAGATTTGCAAACAATATGTCATCAATTCATGATCAACTATCTCCATCCATTTTATATACATATCAAAATGCTCTCCATGGTTTTAGTGCAGTTTTATCATTATCTCACCTAGAGGCTTTAAAGAAGTATCGTGGATTCATCTTAACTACTAAGGACTCAATGACCAAATCTGCGACCACTTATAGCTCTAAATTCCTCTCCCTTGCTCATTCCACTGGCTTATGGCCGAGCTCAAATTATGGTAAAGGTATTATCATTGGTGTCATTGATTCTGGTGTGTGGCCAGAAAACCCTAGCTTTCAAGACCATGGAATGATTCGTGAAAAACCAAGAAAGTGGAAAGGATCATGTGATTATGCTGGACAAGGGTTTAATTCCTCCCTCTGTAACTTCAAGCTTATTGGAGCCAAGTATTTCAACAAAGGTTTATTATCTTCCAACGAAAGCATAAAAATTGATGTGAATTCTGCTAGGGACACTCAGGGTCATGGGACCGTGGTATCAACAATTGCTGCAGGGAATTTCGTAGATGAAGTCTCTTATTTTGGTTATGGTGGTGGAACATCTAGTGGTATTGCGCCACAAGCCATGCTAGCAATGTACAAGGTAGCTTGGGAACATCATAACGCTTTCTTCTCTGATATTGTTTTGGCAGTAGATGAAGCCATTAATGATGGTGTTGATGTGATCAATATCTCTCTCCAAGACTTTGGACTACCATTGGCTAAAAATGGTATAGCAGTAGCTTCATTTTCAGCTATGGAAAAAGGAATATTTGTTTCATGTGCGGCTGGAAATGAAGGTCCACAACTAGCAACAATGCACAATGGGATTCCGTGGGTCACAACTGTTACTGCAGGGTCAACTGACCGTTGGTTTGCTGGAACTTTGATTCTAGGAAGTAAGCTACGTATTACAGGATGGTCGGTATTCCCAGGACTTATTTCAATAAAAGATGTGCCATTAATATACGAAGAGACCTTATCAGCATGCAACTCTTCTAAATTATTATCTCAGTTCCGTGATAAAATCATCATATGTAAGGGAAAATATACTGATGTTGATCCATTCGAAGTTATCATATCATCAGAAATTCGAGGAGCTATAATTATTTATGATGTTTTTGATTATCCAAGAGAAACCCCTTGCAGTTGTATAATAATAATGTCAAAAGATGCATCTGAAGTTCTAGAATATGTAAGATCTACTGATAAACCCTTTGCAACCATGGAGTTTCATCAGACTTTGATGGGAATACAACCAGCACCAACTGTACCTGTTTTTGCCTCGAGAGGTCCTTCACGAACCAATTCAAACATTTTAAAGCCTGATATAATGGCACCTGGTGTGTATGTTGTAGCTAGTTCGACTCAAAAGCAACCTGTAGCACATATGGGATATTACCCACTTTATAATACATACACTTTGACATCAGGGACATCATTAGCTTCTGCTCATGTTTCTGGGGTAGCTGCTTTGTTGAAAAGTGCACATCCAGAATGGAGCCCTGCTGCGATAAGGTCTGCCATTATGACCACTGCAACTACTTTGGATAATATGGGAAAACCGATCCAAAATGATAACAATCTTCTTGGATTTGCTTCACCATTAGATACTGGAACTGGTTTCATTGATCCAAATCGAGCACTCGACCCAGGTTTGATTTATGATGCAACGCGACAAGATTATGTTAATTTATTATGCTCTATGAATTTGAAATCTGAGGAAATGGAAGCCATCATTAGGTCCAAGAACTATTGGTGTCCAAACTCATATTCAGTTCAGTATTTCAACTACCCATCATTTATTGCTTTATACAAACCCTCATCCTCTAATTGGATGCTGACACAAAATTTTGAAAGAACTGTTACCAATGTAGGTAAGGGTAGTGCAACTTATAATGCTGTGTTGATACCACCATACAATTCAACAATTACAGTGTCACCAACCACATTAGTTTTTAGAGAGACTAATCAGAAGCAAAGTTATACTCTTTCAATCGAGTATACAGGGACTAAAAGAGTATCTTTTGGTTCAGTTGAGTGGGTAGAAATTGATGGACCACATTCTGTGAGAAGCCCTATAGTAGTGACGATAGATTTAGAAATGCCCCATGATCGAGGTTGAATTATTGTGCTGCCATGCTTAAAAAATGAGTTATTGCTCAAGAGGCCCCTTGTTTTCAGTTGCCTTATTAATGAAATTTTTCTTGTCTCGTTGACTTGGTAGTTTATACTTGTATTTAATTTCTCCATTTTGTATATGTACAATATTACATTTGCATTTGTATTACATTTTATATATAAGGCTGCTAGGTTATTGTGGAAATGGCCTCTATACCCTTGTAGTCCAAGAAAAAAGCAAACAAATATAAAAGAAAAAAATTTAAAATGCTGCGAATTTTAGGCATGAGTTATGAAAAGTTTCTTTATGATTTTGTTTTTTGGTTGAAGAAAATGTATCACTGATTCAAAAATTATTTTGGTACCTTTTTAAGAGCAGGCCGGCTTGCCTTAGAACTCAGGGGTTGTATGTAGAAAAAATTTCTTTTGTACGTTATGTATAGTCCTCTGCATCCTTTCAAATGTTTGATACATAAGACGCTTCAAATAAATCGTTAGTCAAATTCATAAAAATTTTCTCAGCTATATTAAATCCTACTCTAATAAGCTCAAAGGACCTCTAATTAATAAATCCCAATAAAAAAACAACACAATCAGAAAACAAAAATAAATAAATAACATAGGCCAATGATAGATCATATAGACACATGCAGGAGCAGTTTCCTACGGACCACGAATTAAAAAACATCGAAAATTAACTCCTTAAAATCTTTAAAATCCCTAACACATGCATGCTTTGGATATATATAATTGTTAGGGAATTTATTTTTTTCGGTCATGAAATGTGTAGGGATTATGAATTAGTTATAAATTTTTATAAATTATTGTTTAGAGCAAACTTTTTAAGAATCTAAGCAGTAAGAGTTGACGAGATAACCCAAGTGGTAAGAGTTTGATAACAGATTAGGATTATGATATATTTGATTCCCTTATGAAAAAAACAAGATTGTTAATAATTAACCAGGGATCAAATTAACTTGTTTAATTAGTAACCACCAAAAAGGATTGCAACTCCATTTTTTCTGGCCTCGGCCATAAATGATATTACCCGTTTATAGTGAATCTTGAGTGAAGTCTTAGCATCCATCCCAAAATCAATTGACAATCAATGAAAAGAGTAGCCCAGATCTTTATAAATCACTAGCAAAGTTCTCATATTTTTAATGTAAAATTTCTCTCAACACTGAAAAAATTGTGGTTTCGTTCAAGAAAAAAGTCGGTTACTTTAAAACAATAATTGTTCAGACTTCATAGTTAACAGAGTCCTAATAGTTTATTGCAGGATGTTGTGATTGTAATACAAATCACTAAATTTTCAAAAATTTATATAAGCTATTAGGGATTAATTATTAGCTCAATAATGTATATAAATAAAATAATTTCAGACAGTGATGACGTATAATATTAATATTAGCAGGAATCTCCAAGGGGTTAGCTGGCTCTCTTGCGCAGTTTAATTATTTAATGATTTGTAGTTTGCTGTTGGGAGTAGGTGCTTAATTTCTTAATTGCTTTATGGTTTTCTGTTTGGCTTTTAGTCAGGTTGTAATTCCCTTTTCTTCCTGGCGGGGTTTAGATATATAGAGTCCTTAGATTTTGGGTTCCTGCTTGTATATGTGTTTTGGTTGGGATCATGGCTCAACTTTATATATAATAACTTGGAAAAGTTTCTATGCTGTCACTACAAAAAAAAAAGACTATAGGGGCATAAACGATTCGCCCTTAAAAAATAGATATGAGGTTATATATACAAAAGTATATAGGCCCCTCTTCAAGTGTGGATTCCTATAGGTTTATTTGTGGGATGAGGCGAATAGGCCCATTCCATGTAGTTTTTAAATAATCCTAACTGTTTATTTTTTAGGCCCTCATTCATATATCATTATTGCAAAAAATTAGCTAAATAGAAAATCATTTACCCATATAATTTTGATCAAAAAAATAGACGATTTTATGAAAAGTATTTAGTTCGTCAATTTGTTTTATTAAAATTAGATAGACAAATAATTTTCAATTTAATTAATTGTTTACAAATATAATCTTTGAATAAAGATCTAAAGAATAAACAATTCGAATCATTGCAGAGTAAACTCTATGACCCACAAATGATGGGACCTGCACATACAAGTATAATTAATTATATGCAACTTAATTATAATAGGGCCTGCTGGCTATAGTTGTGTCATGTCCAGGACATCACATTTATGTCATCAAAGAGGCGGCTGATATATTTTAATTTTCATACCAATGGAATTTAGAAAGCCAAGTAAGGGACCAAATTAGGGAAAAGGAGATGCGCAGAGATGAGATCTAGAGTGGATTTCTATGATGTAGCCAATTCAACCACTCCATTAATGTAACTGCCTATAAATGCCTATCGAGTAATCCACAGAATATATATGCCCAAAATGATGAAGATCACCATCACCATCATAATCACCATCTTGATTTCTATGATCACTTTGCATGGATTTTACTCTGGTTCTATCTTGGTTGAAGCAAGACATTTATCAGGTAATTAATGGCATTCTCCCGCTTAATGACTTTTATGATGTAACTTAATTTAATTTCGTAGGTCATTGACTCATTGTTTCTTTGCACACGTGTAAGTGCCTAAGCACTGCGTGGTGAATGCCTAAATTGCATGAAACCATTGGTGGACTTTTAATCTACGCACGTCATATTTATAGACTTATATTCGTGCACAACTCATGTATAAAAGAGCGAGAATAATTTTCTTCATTAGCTTATGAAATTATTACCGTATAGAGTGGTACGTGTTTTGTTGTATTAAGACTATTTATCCAGCAACATGGTATGTAATTATGTTGTTAAATTGTCTAGCAAAAGAACTACATAAACGTACATATACAAACATATATATACAGAGTAATGTGCAGTGCTTTGAAACCAATGATGATCTCCTGCCATTTGAATATCTATCCTTCAAAAGGAGTTGTTCTAGTTAATTACCCGTTACCACTGAAATATATAATTATTTCTAGCTAACTATCAATTTAATTGGGAGTACTTCATCTTTTAGACCAAAGTTGTTCGAAGCATACCTCATCTTCTTTACTACTCGGTACAGCAGACATCAATGGTGGTGGCAAGTACATCTTTGTGAACACAGGTATCAGTGGAATAGGCATAAGGTCAAGGTCGCCGCCACCTCCGCCGAAAGCAGCACCAGCACCAAAACAAACACCAACCATCAGTAGTACTCATGTTTTTGAGAAATATCCTCCTCGTACTGCGTACACATTTTCAGCCTGAAGAGCCCATGCACGTACGTCGATGATGAATGCATGTACAAATTGTGGACTTAATGAAACTTTATCGGTTTTTATCATTTTCCAGGGGTTGTAATATATGAGAATAATTGTCAAGTAATCGACATGGGGGTTTCGTTGTAAATATGTTTGCTACTTAATTGATGATCTTGAGTGCCCATGTAGTGAACCTCAGTTGCTTTAAAATTATACTATTTACCTTCTTCATTAACTTTCTCTTTTATTATTCTTAATTATTTTAGAATTTATTTTCATAATTAGAATAGTTCTTCTTTTAGCTAATTATTTAAAAACTATTTCTGTAATAAATCAACCAAATCGAAAATCACTTAATATATTATTCTCAATTAAGAACCGATGAAGCTGCTGATTAGCTTTCTAATCTTAACCCAGCCACTTTTGCACCGTTGGTATGGGATATTTTATTGAAGATCGATATCATACAAATGGCTTTGTGAGAAACTTAATTGTGCACTCAGCCTCAATTCCTAAATATGAAAATAATTTGAATTATAGAGAGAGCAAAATAGAAAGGGTTAGGTACGTACATGTAAAGTGCATACCAAATTATCTTTACAAAAAAAGTTCCATACCATATTATACTGAGTTGGTCGTCCTTTCAATTTTATTAATCACATTTATATATAGACATTTTTAAAGAGATAGAGTGACTGAAAATTAAAATTTGTGGATATATATATAGGATGGCTAGGTTAAAACTATTAACCACCTTACATGTCCTATATATGTGGCAAATCCTATACAGGAATCAAACCATGTGTATCTCTAGAGAAATCCTACACATCCATATAAAAATTACAATTTGGTCCAAAATCACATTTCCTTCCAAATTTATTGATAGGAATACCATATGTTTGTCACATGTTGGTAACATGGTTTTTTTTTTGGGGTCAACTGTTATAAGTGTCTTGTACCTTACAATGCATCCATGTAAGATCACGTAGATAGTATCGTAGTCTACAAATATATATAGTACCCATACAATAATATCAATACACGTTGTAGAAAACAAATTATGTTTAGCATAAAATAATTGTAAGGTGATAAGTCTTTTATATATGCATTTACTTGTCTATATATATATGTACATGATAGGAACTGAAAATTAATTTTCTTGAATCTTGATTCCTACGTATACCTACTACTTGTTTTTTTCGTTCAAATACACACAGCATGATTACTAATAGTTAATTAGTTAATGCTAATAAATCTCGATTCCTACATATGTACACGCTATATGTACGTGTCCCATTGGTCTATAAATCAATTGATAAATAACTAAAATTTCAGTTGGTTTAAGCACTATAAATTAATGCTCTAGCCTCTAGCCAAGCTTTATAGGGAAGTGAAACATGAATGATTCAATGATGAGAGGTCTCTTCCTTATCATTGTGTTTTCTATTCTCGCAACTTATACCAGTGCTGCTCGAGCTAGGACTCTAACAGGTAATTAAAAACTAATCTTATCTTCATCTGTATATGGTTTATGTTCTTAGATTTATGTTTCAAGGGCACTGAAGCTCTGGAGCAAACTTTTTGAGGAACCGTCGTATATATCGTTGTGTGTAGTCATTAATCTATATATATATATATATATGTAATAACAAAAGTATAATTTATAATACGTCTATTTATAATATTACAATATTTGGATAAACAACGCCACGTGGCAGTGACAATAAAAATTTAATTTGGAACGATCTAAAAGTGGTCGGGTGTTTATACACGTTAGTTTGATATACTATGTATATAACCAAAATAAAAAGTTAGACTACATTTATATGTCTCTCTGCAGAGTATATATGTATGTTAATTTGATATAAATTGTTAGCTCATTTTTTAACAATTTATTCACTAATATATAGTTATCTAACAAATAAATGGAGCATAAATTAATATTTTTGTTGTATCTAACCAAAGTTACATGCGTGTGCACGTTACAGACAATCTTGACGATAAATTCACAAGGATAATCATATATGGAAGCAAACCGTCTGCAAATTCTCTTCCTCTTCTGCCATCATCAGTACTAAAGCCACCAGCTCCAACGCACTCACCGCCACCTAAACCTCCTCCACATTCGAGAACGATCCAACACTGTACAAGCAATGGTGGCAGTGTAAACCAGCACCAGACTATGTGGCTTCATCATGAACCAAAATGAACCCGTTCTTATATATATAAATAATGAGCTGGGTGAACCCTCTTCTTTATTATATGTTCACTACTTTTAGTTTATTAAGCTATAGTTTCTGCTCTTGCCAAATTAAGCAGAAACAAAACTGTAAAATATGAATAATGTTTTGCTCTATCATAAAATAATCGCCCGGTTTTAGTTTGAATAACATTTTCATTAATATATAATTATTTTGATCTTGTGAAACAATTTGGTTTCGAGAAACAGAGAACAAGAACTTATACACAGTGGGATTATTTTAGATCCTGAATGCTAGCAGTAGATAATGCTATCCTATTCTGCTTATGTACTACAAAAGGTAAGAAATTAATACAATGATATACAAAATTCAAGGATCAATCCCTATGATCTCGAGAACCATCCTTAACAGATCTATGTAACTTTATATATTTTCAACTTGATTATTGGATTGGTTTTTAATGTTTCTTCCCTACTTTTTCCTTTTCAAGGGTGCATTAATTTGTAGGCCCAAACTATAAATAGTTTAACCCTAAAGACAACTGGCTCAAAATTTATGGTGCAGCCCAAATTTAAAATAAGCCTGGTTCCAAGCAAGGAGTTAAATTTCGGTTTTGTGGAAATTTTCGATGGAAATTTCGATTGAAATTTCGACGGAAATTTCGGGAAATTTTAAATT
>QANT01002918.1:0-15178 GCA_003254885.1 Purshia tridentata
ACTTTACCCCAACTCCCAAAATCTGCTTTTCCCCATCTCTGTTTTCAAAATAAGCAGATTTTACTTTATTAACCAAACACCAAAAACTACTTTGAGGTAGAAATAAGCAACTTATTTCCAAGGCACCTCAACCCCAAACTGGCAGTAGTTGTTATTTAAGATTAGATTAGACTTCATCTCCCCTATTTTAAAATTACATTAAAAATATGTATTCGCTATGAATATAAGCTTAAAATAAGGTATTTGGAGTCCCCATTATCATCCTGTCCTTTTATTTATTTATTTAATCAAAAAATATATATACACGTACACAATAAAAAACAACCCACAAGAAACCGCATAGGCAAACAGAACAGCAGTGGCAACGCTAATATACACAATTAACAATTAACAAGAAAACTCCAACATCAACAACACTAATCAAAGTTATGAAACGATGGCTCCAAATATTCCACTTCTGGCAAAGCGCCAAAGCCTCCTAAATTGTTGATAATCTTATCCTATTCATTAGGTGCAAGTAATAATCATATCTATCAATTCTATGATATCATTCAACATAACATCATTTTCACTATGTTTAATTTGTAATATAATTTTCAGTACATATTTGTGTAGTACTATAAGAGAAACATAGAGAACGACTAAGAGTCTTCAGGCTTTGTTGTCACGTACTCAAGTCTTTGTTGAAGCGAAAACACTGAGTTGGAGTCAATTTAAGGGAGCTTCTTCTTGTTGAGTTTAAGAATAATGGAAGAGACAATTGTTGGGGCTTTATAAATTATATAATATTCTTGTAAGTGGTTCTTAATTTGTCAGTCTATGGTTTTCTCACTAACATGGATCTCCAACCATGGTTGGGTTTATTTATTTTTTAAGTATTAATTAAACAAAAAAAAAATGGTGAGGAGAACATCTAAGAATAAAGTCTTTGGTTGATTAACCCTACAACATTCTTCATTTCCCATGAAAAGAAGAATGATGGGGAAATTTAAGAAATAGCATTTTGTTCCACTAAAGAATTTTAGTCTCTCCTTTTAGTGTTTTAGAAATTTAACTTTGAATAGTGCTTGAACTTCTCTTGAGAACTATTCGGATCCCTCCTGAGTAATGCTTGAATAGAGTTGTGTTCAAGATGTAATCGAACATTCTCGATGAGAGCTCAGACATTACTCAATAGTTAGATCTCTAAACACCTAAAAGAACTAGACTTTTTAATTGACAAAAATTTGATTTTTTTTTCAAATTTTCCAAAAGTAATTCTATGGACACCAGAAAGTTCTCTCTCAACACCAAAGCTTTAACGTTTGTTACAAAATTTATAAGTGTCCTTAGAATTCCCCTTTTTATAGATACCAAACCTTTAAATTTCAGACTTGGCCAAAAAAAACAAAAAAACCTTTAAATTTCAGAGTTTCCTTAAAATATCTCACTAGAATAGCAATGCGAGCCCATGAAACGCTTCAATAGTTCATACCTTACAATTTTGGGCCGTAAGGCCAGAAAACAAGTTCTAAAATTTAAATCTAGTGGACCAAAGAAGAAAACGAAGAAGAGCCCATGTAATACCGCTCATTTAGATGGCGGCCCATTTGATTTTAAAGATCATGTTTATGTGTGCATTACAAAAACCAAAAAAATAAAAATAACAATTATGTTGCATGTCAAGCAAATATGTAGAAGAAGAATAAAGATTTCAATAAAAATAAATAAATAAATAACAAAGATGAAATCAAATATAAGGAATCAAAACCTTTTTGAATTATAAAATTCAACCAACGTAGCTGATCGATAATATATATATATATATAGGCCGGCTCTTTTATGAGATTCCCACAAATTTCAAATGTGTGGGATCTCTTTGTGGGCTCACACGAGTCTTTTGTATTGATCCGAACATTTAGTTTTTACATCTTCATTGATTGATCATCTTTACAAAAAATTAGTCAAATCTGAAATCATTTGCCTATCTAACTTTGATCAAACAAATTTACGGTTTCCTTAAAAATATTTGATTCGTCCATTTGTTTGATCAAAGTTAGATAGGCAAATAATTTCCAATTTGGCTAATTTTTTACAAGGATGATCAATCAATAAAGATGTAAAAATGAATGGTTCGGATCGATACAAAACAATTCGTGTGGGCCCCCACAAGGGGATCCCACAAATTAGAAATTTGTGAAAATCCCACAATAGAGCCGGCCTATATATATATAGGTATATAATAAAATTAAAAATTGGCTCAACTATGAATAAATAAAAGAATATCGCATCAATTGTTATCTAGAATTTTTGAGATTCTTTTTCTTTTATTGTTGTAGTGTTACTTGTATTTAAATAAGAAAGAAGGAAGGAAGCAAGAAAGGGGGTCAAAATATATATGTCATATGTGGAGCTTACTAGGACCACATAACACACCCACTAAAGCCAAACCAAAATTCATTATAAGAGTTAATTTCAAAGTTAAAGTTACATCTGAAACAGCCTTTACATATATTCTGCTAGTCTTTACAGGCAAGAAAGTCCCATGATGTTCCTAAAAAAAGCTTCTACTTTGCTCTACCGAAAAAAAAAAAAGCTTCTACTTTGAAAATCATAATGTTGCAAACTGAGAGAACAATGGAGCTTTCACTGACTTGCATTCAGATTCCGGAGAAGCAATTCTCCACCACTAAAGCTCCCTTTATCTGTTTTGTTTATTGATTCCATAAATCCTAATATAATGCTTTATGGATAATATATATAAAAGATATGCAACGATCTCACTGCTCATATATGCCATTGATAGTTTGATCAAATTATGTACCTCCCAAGGAAAGAAAGAGAAATATAGCCTCAATAAAAAATAATAATAATAGTAGAAATATAATAAAGCCAGATTAATTGCAGAATTTATGGATCAAATGGAGCCCATATAAGGTAGTGGAGCGAACTTGTATAATCTAACTTGTTTTCGAATGATGGATAGTTATCAATGGAACACATCACTAATTATTATGGTCATTAATTTTAATAAATGCAACAAAATAATGAGAATTCGTGCTTAATACTAAAGGTACTATGACATGCAAATACGTACGTTTAACTGTAAAAAATTTATATCTTAAGAAAATAGTGAATTTATTCAATATTAATTAAAGGAGGGAAGGAGGGAGGGAGAGAGAGAGAGAGAAAAGACGGTCAAAACTCAAAAAGAGGAGTCAAAAGTGGAGATGAATGCCAGAAGACTAGAAGGTCGAAGTTGGGAGGGGGGAGGGGGGTCTACCATAAACCGTGTATGTGGGTGCGACAGGCTGCCACGTGTTAAGAAAAAGATAGAAACGGTGTCGGATTTTGGAGAAAGAGACGTCCATCACTTATCTCCTGTCAAAACTCCTAGCTATCTGCAGAAACTACTAGTACAAAAAGCGAAGATTCAAGTCCTACTAATAACCTTGGCCAAAAAACAAAACAAAAGTCCTCGTAACAACGCATAATGCAAAGACACACAACTCAGACTCATTCACGGACAACCTAGCTACCTTATTAACTTATTAGCTCAATAGCTAGCTTGGGTTCATCATCCACTAATTCACTGGCTGCCTCCACATGGACCACATCCAATGCCACAAAAAACTCAACCACAACCCACCTAACCCTTTGCCAGCCTCTGCCACCTTGCCACTGCCACCGCCTATGTCGCCGGCGGTCAAGTCTCACACCACCGGCAAATAAGTGAATAATTTATTCTCAAATTAAAATTTTGAATTTTATTAAAATTATCTCAAGATTGCAAACAACAAAAATACATAAATGAAATTCATAATTTTGAAATTAAAAAGATGAAAATTACTCTTGAGGTAATCAAAATTGCACTTTTCCCTTTTTATGGTGATACCCACTTGTGAGTCTATGAGTTATGACTGGTACTGAGTTGTCAATAATGCATGTTGATAAGGGTTAGGATATTCGATATTAATGTTGACTATGAATTTCTCCAAGACTTCCTATTCGGCATTAACATATAGGACTATGAATTTCAGAAGCTGTCTTCTCGGGAAGTAAATTCGATAGCGTGTTTGTCAAGCACCCTATCTTCTTCCCCTGCGCACTATCCAGCAGATCGGTTTCGCCTTTTTTTTTAATAGAAAAAATCAATATTTTTTTAGGTTACTTACCCGCAAACCATGGCTATTTACTATCTTAGCTCTCGTACACTGAGTTTCAGGTAATAACATATTAACTCACTCACGCATAGTGCTGAGTGCTCTGCTACTGTGTACGGACATGATGATTCACTGATGCAGATGCACACTATACTTTGTGCACCTATAAGTAGTTTTGTTCCCATCCCCCCTATACACATAAAAATTCAGTATATTATTAATTGTTCAAACTTCAAATTAGCAATGCCCCTTCAATCTTCACCAAAAACACAAATTTTGGATGTTTTATAAATACACATTTCCAACATAAAGGGTAAGAAGCTAAAATGAGTAGCAATAGCATTGGTCTTAATCAAAGTGCCCAACAAACACTTACAGAAATTGTGACATAAAATTCGGAAAAAGAATACACATGTTATAATTTAAGTAAATTAATAATATTAGGGCATTATGTTATGTGATTTTCTGATCACACACTAATTTATTTGTAGGGTCTATAGAGAAAAAAGAAAAGAAAAAGGGAGAAGCTAATCGAGTGGCATAGAGGAAGTGTTGAATTGGTACACCGCTCCCTCACTCAGCACATGAAGAATTTGTTCCAAGCAACAGCAACAGCCAACAGCCAGAACGCACGAGGGAGCGGAGGACTGACTGAATCCTATTGCAACAACAGCTCTCACGTGAAATTTACTGCCCCGTCTTGTCATCCTCAGACAACTTCACTCAAAATGACGCCTAACTCCTCCTCTGCCCACACTCTCGTCTCTCCTAAAAAATATTAATTTATATTATCGCACCTAGTTTTCTTTCTTTCTATTCTACACTTTATTCTATTGGCAAATTAAAAATATAAAAAAATACATATTAATTTAATTTAAATGAAAAGTATAGTTTTGCAGAGTCTATAAAGCGCAGAAGCATGGCCCGGACGAGCGGTTCACTCACTGCTTCACTCCTTTCTCTCTCTCACGTACTGTACGGTCTCTATAAACTTGAGACCAACCACTTTCCCCATAAATTCTGATCACCTTAATTTCATTTCATCTTCACCTTCACCATTCACGAACAGCTTAATTCGATTATGGACTCGTCCGATTTCGACAACGTGAAAGCGGAGAAAGCGAGCGCGATGCGGAGGTACAACCGCCTCCGAAGCATCGCCAGGCTGTTCCGCTTGGCGGAGCTCTGCGCCGCTCTGCTTTTCCTCTCCTGGACCTTCGCTCGCCTTCCCTTTCTTCTCCACATTTCCTGCGACTACTTCCGCCTCCTCTCCGGCGTCGTTTCCAGCCCTCTCTTCGTCTTCGCCCTCTGCAACGCCATCGTCCTCGCTCTCCTCGCCAATTCCCGCCATACAATGCCTCCTCAAAACGACGACGTCCACGCTCAACTCTACCACGAGTTCATCCGCCGCGAAGACCGTACAATAAATTCACAGTCGGAAAACCACGCCGTATCGGATGAGGCTCAGGAGGTTGTCTTCCAGGACAAGCAGATCGTCTCTGAGACGAACACTACCGCTCCTAAAGCTAACAGTACTGACAGTACTGACGCGGATTCTGACGAGTCAAACCAGTCGGAATCGGAGTTTCTTCCGAAAGTGTGTCGGAGGACGAGGTCGGAGAAGTTCGAGAGAGAGCGACCGGAGAAGCTACGGCGATCGGAGACCGAGAATTTCGGTAAAGTTGTGAGGTCAGCCGGCGAGGAATGTTCGCCGGGAAATTTGTCGCCTCAGGACTCGTTGAGTAACGAGGAGTTTCAGCACGCTATTGAAGATTTCATTGCCAGGCAGTTGAGGTTTCGTCAGGAGGAGTCTCTTGCTGTTGTTCTTCAAAACCAGAGCTAATAATTAGGGAAAAATAAAAATAAAAAAACAAAAAAGAGGAAGAAGAAGAAAACCAAATGTGGTTTACAGGATGTATAGTAATTAGTTAGTTTGGTGTGTTTATTGGATGTGAGCCGTTGGATTGAGATCAATCCGACGGTGGAAAGAATTAGGGAATTTATTCTGAGCGGGAGCAGGTTATATTGTTAAATTTGAGAAATCTGGACATTATGCTTCATGGTTGTGTTACTCGTGTACCAAGTGGGATACAGAAGTGAGGAAACGAATATATGATACATGCTTTATTAATTATTTGGTATTTTCTGGTATAATCAAAATGGTGGAATTGTAGAGGAATAGAATTGAATTCCAAGTTCTCTATCCAAAAATTAAAAAGAATTGAATTCCAAGTTCCATTTTATGCGTGTAAATATGCTTTATAACCTTTGGTTGATACATATATGCATATAATTCAATTGAAAAAATTCAATATGTTTAAAATGATCAATTGCTTTTATTTTTGTTTAATAATTTTGTAATAAATATATAATGATATGTTTTTGTATCACTTTGGTCGATGAATTTATTTTTTAAATTCTATAATCTACAAAGTTTCACATGTGTATCACTTAAGTCAATTTCGTCAATTTCATTCACTTTTTACGTCATTTTTTAGTTACGTGTAAAACATGTGAGTTTTTTTTGAAATATAAAAATGCATGGTAACTTATCCCCTTTTGTTTTTTCCAATGTAATATACATGACTAAAATTGATGAAGTGAGGAAATGAATTAAAGTGATGCACAAGAAAAAGATCGTGGATTATAGAATTCAAAAAAATAGTTTATCAACCAAAATAATACTCGAAATAAAGTATGAAAACCATTGATGTAATTCTCTCTTATTGTATAATTTAAAGTAGTGTGTAAGGGGGGAAAAAAAAAAGGTAGCCTAGTGTAGTATAATCCGGGCAGTTCTAGTGTAAGCAAATGTGTAAATAAGCCCATATGATTTTTTTTTTGGGTTAATTAATGGAACTATTTTCATTGGTGGATCATGCACATCCTATATAGGCTCTTCTGGTCAAACAAGAATGATAGGTCTAGAAAATTATGTGAGCATGGTTAAAGACTTAAAGTTTAACCCATCTATTCAGAATATTATAAAATTTAAAACCTCTTTTTATAGCCACCAAGTGGCTTTTCAACTTCTGGTTAAACAAGAATGAAAGGTCTAGAAAATTATGTGAGCATGGTTAAAGACTTAAAGTTAAACCCTTCTATTCAGAATATTATAAAAATTGAAAACCTCTTTTTATAGCCACCAAGTGGCTTTTCAATCCTTAAACCAATAAATAACAAACTTGATTGATTCTTGTGAAGAAAAACTCCTTTTCAGAAAGGTGTTCCACTGTTGCTTCTAGTAGGAAGCTAGGACTCATGATTGATAATGTAGTCAGTCACACCAAGCTTTATCAATGGTACCATTTAAGCACTGTCCCACACAAAGAAAATCATATTCTTCTTGCTAAGTAATACAATTCTCTAGTGGATAAACAGCACCAATCATCATAATATAATATCACAATGATTTTCCAAAAACCAAAGTGTACTTTACTTTAACTATACCCCTGTAATCTCTAGAGAAAAAGTCACTTTTACTTTTTCTACCAAGAGATTTGATTCTTGGTGAAGTGATCCTTCTTTTCCAATTCCACCTACATTTTTTCTCTATTGTAAATAATTGTAACAGTAAAAGTTAATGTATCATAATCATTGAGTATATTTTTCACAAAAGGTCCATCTATATAATATAGGAAATTTCGTTTATGCAAGAGATTGATGTGATTTCATTTTTAATTTATAATATATTAGAGTCGATGGAATCGAATGTTATTTAATATAAATTATCGATCTATATATTTTACTTAAATCATCATACATGCAACATATAAGAGAAGGTGTTGAGAATATATTCATTTGAAATGTAATATATTGTACCATGGGTCTCCTTACTTATTTCCAATTAAATTTCAGTTGAATATTATAATATTTACAAAATGTACAATTTTTTTTTATTTGGCTCTTGGGGCAGTGATGATTAAGTCCACCATGCCTTACAACAACTTTTGCTTCTATTGAAATTCTCCAAAAGAAGACATGCCAAACAGTTTAGTTTTATGTTCAAGTGATTAGGCAGAGGAGAAAACAGTGAGTGGTGGGTGCCAATAAGGAATGTCGTAAGTTCTATATTATCTAGCTAGGATTCTGTAGCTTTGTCTCTTTCTTTGAGTTTCAGAAGTCTTATAAAACAAAGTGTCCGTTTGTTCGAAGAAATTGAAAATCCCAAAGGTCATCCAGTTTTTTTATTTTGTTGCTGCCAAACTGACAGAATTTATAAAACATGAAATTTGTAACTTCAAATGGAAGTTGATTATTGGTGCTTCTGTAATCAACACTTTTCTTCAAAAATTACAACTTTATAGATACAGTTTAAGAGAATCCTGGAGCTACCGAAGACGGTTGCATAAAAATTTTAAGTCGCGTGTCGGGCCGAAAATTATAGATATGTGACCAAATTTGGATTCATTTGTGGATTTGATAGTGGACCAAGAATTGCTTCTGGTCCAGAAATAAGTAAAATGATGAAATCGGTTTGTTGATCGAAATTTTGATTTCTAATCAAGGATTGTACGGTTGATAGAAAATCAAGAAAGAAATAGTAAAGTTAATTCCCTACATATACACTTCAAAAAAGTAAAGAAATAATCATGTATTAAAAATCTAAAAATTGGCATTTAATTCCATACTTAGATACTCAACAAGTTTTATGAATTCGATATTATTATATGTACTAACACAACTTTTAAATTATAATATAGCACATAGAAAATCAAAAGTCAGGAAAATATAATTAAGTTCATAATTAAAAAGCTAGAAGATCGAGGATCCGGATGAGGATGCTCGGATGCTCCAACTCACTTGGAAAATAATTAAGCTCATCGATCTATATTCTCCAAACCACATGCACTTCTTTCATGAGTTGATAAAGCTGAGGATTAAACAATATTTATCAGAACAAATTTAGGTTGAAATTCGAGATACTTTGTCTACCAGCATAACAAAATCTGATTGATGTCATAAGTAATATGCGGTTCCTTTGCATTTCAATCAGTTTTTTCATGACAATATCCACTACATATAAAAAAGAAGGCATCGATTCTCTTTAAGTCATCAACCAGCAGCATTGCCAATTATTCTGCCATTAAAAGGAGATATTGCATGGCACAATCTCCATTTTTGCTAATAAATCTGTTTGTCGTTTGTTGGTTTAGATCAAAACTGCTTCATTGCTTAGTCACTAATATGCTTTGCATTGAATCAGATTCCAGCATATTACCATGCATACTCTCACATGATCAATATTATAGCTTTTCTCTTTTTAATTCAATTTCTTCCCAAATGGTGCTTATATATTGCTTAGAGTATATTCACACTGATAATGTAACATTTGTTGTTTGATATTCTAACTTCTACGTACCCTCATAAGTCATAAGTGAAATCATTAACTCATTGTGCAAGTCGAAAGAGAATAGTGAGTTCAAACTCAATTTCTATATCAGATCTGAACCAGAGAGGAAATGTTTCACTTACACCAAATCAGATGGTCAAGATTTTGTCCTTTCACTTTATACCTAGCATTGTGTGCCCTCAGACACCAATTATGGGAAAAGATACAGGCAGGCAGCTAAATGTACATGGTATATGTCAATATGTGAGCCATTATTGATAAGAAATCATCGCTCATCATCTGGCTGTGGAAACTTGGAAATGTATTTGCATCAAACACATTACATTTCCCAATGCAACGTGCAAGTGACAAGGCATACATGATCACTTGGTCTCCAAAAAATAGAAAAAACAAAAAACAAAATATTTGAAATAAGTAATACCCAATAGGGTAGTGTACTTGTCTGGCAGAAAATTATAAACTCAAGCAACTTACCAAAGGCCAACGACAAGAATGGTCACAATTCACAAAAGAGACTAAAACAAAAGCCGATGTAGATTGACAGATATATAGGGTTGTATGTAGCTAGTCAATATCTACTTTGTTAATGGGTGGACTAGAATTAGAGCATGAGGCAGTGCATCACTAATAATTCGTCGGTTGTGAGAGTTTGTAACTTTAGTGCTTAGCTGGATTTTCGCCTTTGCCTTTCTCAAAACCCTTCTTTGTACTGAGAAAAATTCCATGCCAATTTCTCGTTTTCTTTACATTGAATGTTAAGCCTGAAATGGTTAGATTTTTATTAGAAATGAGGCATTTTTATCATTGCAAGATAGCTAAGAATATGTATATGCTTCAGTAAATAGATATATATACAAGTTACAACAATGATTAGCAGGTTTATCAGTTTTGACTTATATGTTATTTTCGTCGGTATAAAAAATATCGTACCCTAACATTGCTTTTGAGGAAATTATGTGTGGGATGGGTGGTACAAGGGAACTTTTCCTAAAGATAGGTTAGCTTGGATCATATATAGCTTATTTGTTGGGTTCTGTAATTGACAAGCTTGTCTCTTATATGATTTTAGGGCTCTGGTCCGTCCTACAAATAGAGGGGTGGGGGGGACCTATCGGACATATAGCTGTCTGTCTGTATGCTGGTCATTAAGTCAAACTCATTGCCTGATCTTCTTCAATAATTGCCTATATATGTCGCTTGCAAAATATGATATCATTGTTGTTTTAAATAGAAATTTTATGTTGCATCCAAGGCGGTGAATTGGAGAAACAATAGCAAGATTTGAGGGTACCAAAAGGGAAATAAAAATCGAAGTACTTGGGCGCATTTAGAAATCATTCCCTAATAATCATAACCCAAAAACGACCTACATGATGTAAAAAGAGACCCAACCCAACGAAATAAAACGATTGGGTTGGGTTGGCAATTTAGTTTTAAAACTTGGGCTTATAACTTTGATAAAATTAAAAAAAATCACTTGGCCCATTTCAAAAAGCTCACTTAGCCCAAATAGGCTTACAAGCAGTAGCCCATCACTGATGCCTTATTCATATTAGTTGATTAGTCATTTGAAAGAAAGTATATTGCATGCAAATTTATATCGGTAATGGCTTGCATCAAGCAAGCTCTTAATTCGGGTGGTGATTGGTGACTATTTACACGTGTATTTTTTCATTGACCTTTATTCTCTTGACAAGTTGTTAAGGGTAGGATTAGATAAGTGGGAACATATGTGATCAAAATAAGAGTAACGAGCTCCAGTGTGAAAATATGTTATCAAAATAGTAATTTTTGGTAGGAGAAAAGTGGGGATGATACACTTGAACATCTCATCTTAATAATTGTGCAAGCCAGAAGCTAGCTTCATTATTTTAACTTTTAGAATTAAAAACAACCATGATGCAAGAATAAACTATCCTCTGTGGTTGTTTTAATAATAATTTTTTTTTAAAAAAAAAAACTATCCTATGTGGGATATGTAAGAGTACTAATTGGGCCACATCACATGCAATATGCCATTGCTATTTGTCCATGCTTACATTCATTCAGAGTTTTCTTAGTACAAGTGCAAAAGTGATGTGCTTAATCTCTTCTTTTGCATTTTCCTCATCCAGCAATCTTCCATAATTCTGAAACACACTGTCCAAGATCCCTTCTCCAAAATGCTGGCCAATCATTGCTTCTTGTGTAGGCCTAACAGTCCTTGAAATACTTGGTCCATAGCTCTCATTACTCTTGTGATCCCCCTCCAATTCAAACATCTCAAATCTGTCCATTTCAAAAGAACCCTCTTTTCTCATTTCAGCTTCTATTTCATCCTTGGATGGAGCATAGAAATTCATATCATATGAATCAAGCTTTTCCTTCTCAACTTCTCCCTAACAAAAGAAGTTGCAGGTTAGTTGTATCCTATATGCATTTAAGAGATAAAGTTTTAATTTGAACCATGTTAATTGATCACATGATAGTACAATACCTCAGAAACCAAAATGGCAATGAAGCTGAGATGATGGACTGCAAACCAGGGAGCACACCTCTGGATAGCAAATTGAAGTTAGAGTGGGGAGGAGAGTTTCTACACAACATCAGCTATTATCAAAGACTAGTTGGTAAACTCATTTATCTCACTATTACAAGACCTGATATCACCTATGCCGTCAGTTTAGTGAGTCAATTTATGCATGCCTCAACTATGGCACATTTCCAAATTGTTAAAAGAATTCTTCGGTATCTCAAGAGTTCTATTGGTCGAGGGATTCTCATGCAAAACCATGGTCACACTCAAATCATGGGCTACACAGATGCTGATTGGGCAGGAAATGTTCTTGATAGGAAATCTACCACCGGCTACTACACTTTTGTTGGAGGAAATTTGGTTACTTAGAAGAGCAAAAAACAAAATGTGATTGCTCGTTCCAGTGCCGAAGCAGAGTATAGGGCCATGGCTTTCGCTGCCTGCGAGCTCGTACGGCTCAAGGGTCTTCTCTCATACTTAGGTTTTTCCAGTAGCCAACCTATGTCTCTGTTTTGTGATAACCAGGCTGCAATGCACATTGCTTCTAATCCTGTCTTTCATGAACGAATGAAGCATATTGAAGTTGATTGCCATTATGTTCGTGACAAGTGCAGTCCCAAGTGATTCAAACTGTTTATACTCGCAGTGCTGATCAGGTTACTGATCTTTTCACCATGGCTTTGGCCTCTGCTCAGTTTCGTCAATTGCTGTCCAAGCTTGGATCAATTGATCTTCTTGATCCAGCTTGAGGGGGAGTATTGGATGACTATACATAGGTTGTAGCTACCACCTTATCCTAACTGCTATAGGGTTGTGGTCACCACCTTACCTATAGTTATCCTTTCTTGTTTTTTCCTTAAATCATTCACGGTATGGCTTAAAGTATGGAGAGAGTTGCTGAGTTGACATAGTTGTTAACTCTCTCTTACTTTCATCCTTATATGTATTTCTGTACATTGTAATCTTTTAACTAGAAATCAATATACAATTTTCATTGATTTTCCACATTAATTGATCACATGATGGTACAATACCTCAGAAACCAAAATGGCAATGGAGCGAGATAGAATATGCCAGAAACCATAGTTGCCTCTGTCAACATGATCTGGGCCTCTCCTGCCCATCAAGAGCAGCACCATTCGTCCTCCTACTGCCAACTCCTCAGACCGTGACTTAAGGACCGAAGTGAAGTCTTCCTGGAATTGTTTCAGGTATGCTTCAGACACTCCCACAGGGCTGGTTTCAGAAATCTAAAGAATGCCTTTGTTTATGAACTTCCCCTGCTCGTTGTAAAGGGCTGGAGGAACCTGCATGCATGACATTACGGTCCAAATGTATAAGCTTGCTCTACACTGAAACCAAATCAAATAGGAAGTAATCTTACAAGAACTTTTGAAAACTAGTCATTTTTTATTTCTATTATATTAGAAGTATAATCATAGTGTAGTACTTAAACTCCCATTGAGTACTGATCAAATTCTCATCCAGCGCGCACTACGTCTCGATTGGGTTTGAGCAATATTTAAGGAGGGTTCAACTTCAAGCACTACTATTCCATAATTTTAGTTCTAAGATCCCTTAAGCACTCAAACACTATAATAAAAAGGGGCAAAATAAGGACTAATATTAATTGTACAAAAATGGGTGGCAAGTGGGTAATACTCATTTTTGTTGAAATTAAGACACTTTAGTTCTTATTGCCCAATTGCAATCTTTTTCTGTGCAACTATTGTTAGTCCTTTTTTGTTAAACTCCATTCTAGTACTGTTGAAATCTCCCTCGAGTAGACAGAGCAAGATACTTGAGGAGAGTTCAAACAATACTCAGATGGTTATATTTCTAAGACTCGAAAAAAAGGCTGTCTTTCATAGAGCTCAAATTTTGACTAGCTTTTAAAATATTTCAGAATCTCACCCTAGAAAGCCAGTGCAGACTGTAGGAAGAATAGACAAAGTGCAAGCAATTTTTGGGAAAAAGTCTTCCATAAAATGAGCCTGGATAGCCCCCCATAAAAACGGAGGAAGACCCATTAACTCTTTGTTTCTTAAGGTCCCTAGAGAAGTCTGGCAAGGCCTTGAAGATTGAGTTGAAGTCATTGCTCGGAAGATCATTAAGGTACACTCGGAACTCTGGTGGTGGATGAAACATTTTTTGACTTGTCCCTTGGACTGCTTCAATGATATCTTTGATAATTGATAGGGTATTGGGTCCAGATGAGTAGCCCAAATCAGCAATGCCTAAGCTCTTTGGGGTTGTTGTAAGGTAAAGATCTTGTATTGTGTCTACTGTTATTTGCTTCAACGTTTCAGAGGCCTTCTTCTATCAACACAGAAAAATGAAAAACATGCGAGTAAAACATTTTGAGACTAAATAACTGAGAGTTAATCCCATGTCAGAAATGTGAAGGGTTGCCTTACAATTTATAATGTTATGGGCCTCTACCCATCATTAGTTGGTTTGACAAATACTAAAAACTAGCCTAAATTTATATCTTTAAAGACATGCATTTAACTTATTTTAAGAGTTTCACAAATATAACTAGTGTTAGAATCTACAATAGTTGAAAAAATTATTGAGTATAATCGATATACCATCATGTAGTATAACCAATCTAATGATATAAGTGTATTGTTAGATCATATATATATATATATATTTGTAGGGTATAATATTAATAACATATATCCACTCATATAATAACACATAAGTTGATTATATCACATGATAATATATTGATTATATAAAATAATTTTTTCCTTTTAACTACTACGTACGTACTTGATAGGGTTCAAGCACTATTCAAAAAATGTTAGAGTACTATTTGAGGGTTAAATAAGAAAAGGTAAAAGTTAGGGTACTAGGATGCTCTAATTCTAAAATAAATTATAAGCTTAATTTGAGAAAGAGAGAGATGACCTGAAATGAAGAATTTCTGGCATAGCTAGTAAGGCCAATGCCTCCAGTCATGTGAAAAACTTTCTCAACATCCATGCCTCCAGTCATGTTGAAAGTTTGCCTTTCTATGCTTTGATCTTGGTGGTGCCTTTAATTCTCTGCTTTTATTGATATATATGTATGTATATATNAAAAAAAAAAAAAAAAAAAAAAAAAAAAAAAAAAAAAAAAAAAAAAGAAAATTCAACCAAAAGATTCCTATTCTGGCAAAGC
>QANT01002919.1:0-33647 GCA_003254885.1 Purshia tridentata
AATTTAAAAAAAAATAACAGACATGTTTATATGTGTGTCGGACATCGGACACTCCAACCCAAAGAGTGTATGTGCTTCCTAGCCTAAAAGAAAGCAGCAAAACAAGTTTGAATAACTATTTTTATAGTTCTCTAACCCTAACACGCCTTGATAAACAACGAAAATACCAAAACCTTAATGAGGCGGTACATGAGAAAGGACAATTGTTAGTAACACCACACCCAAAAATTTCTTTATATCTGCCTATAAATGCTCTCTTTTAATTCAAACAAATTTTAATTTATATATTCTCCTTCCTTTCTTTCTTTTTTTTTGGTCTGTCCTTCGAGCCCTTCCTTTCTTTTTCAAAATTATCTTCTCTCATATTTTTCCCTCTTTTAACTTTTTCTTATAAAACAAAGTTATGAAAAGGATCTTCAGATCATAAATAAATATGAAAGAAGAGACTTGTGCCACAAATATGAACTTAATAAGAATTTTGGAGAGTTGCCTTCTTCATTCCATCAGTTGTAGACCAAAATTTGTAGCAGAGCCAAAGTTCTATTTTTAGGAGAATAAGCTGAAGTTCCCTCATCTATGTTGCTCATGTCCTGTACATTATTGATTCCAACATTCTTTAACATGGCATTCGATTCAAGTTCATTTGTGTGCCGATGCGTGTGTGTGTGTGAGAGAGAGAGAGAGAGAGAGATTGAATCACAGATATTTTCACAATGGCTCTTAGTTGAGAAAGCACACTAAATGGTGCATGAAGTTCACAGAGCCAAATCCAACGCAAAACAAATAAAATGCATTCTACTTAATTGTAATTTGTAACACTGCAGAAAAGCAAACAAAATTGCTCCTGAAATCTAATATTGTCGGCCCTTCTGAGAAGGTCTCCCGTGCCATCATCATCCCTGTCTTTTCCTTCCAAAGAATCATGCACCACCACCACCATAACCTCCCCCGCCTCCAGTGTAACCGCCACCACCACCATAACCTCCCCCGCCTCCAGTGTAACCGCCGCCACCACCATAAGCTCCGCCGCCTCCGGTGTAACCGTCATCACCACCATATCCACCACCTCCAAAGCTACTGCGAGGTCTATCAGTAGCATAATTCACCTTTACTTGACGGCCATGAAGATCCTAGAGGATTTTTTAAACAAAAATTTCAACAGTTATACAAAGGCTTATGAGGTAACAATTGAAAACTAAAAGATTCAAATACTAATGTAAATACATAGAACACACAGATCTTGCATCATCTGCATTAACTCAAATTGCATTGTTTCTCTTGTTTACATCTAAAACTAACATTCAAGACATTACTCCCAAACTCTACATGTAAAATTACTCCTGCAATTATTTATACATGAAGTTGAAACTAAGTAATTACCTGCCCATCCAAGGCCTGGATAGCACTGGATGCCTCCTCGCTAGTAGCGTAAGTAACGAACCCAAATCCTCTAGACCTTCCACTATCACGGTCAATGATGATTCTTGCTACAACATTTATCAGGTATAAAATCAGCATGAATTAATTGCATAAATCCAAATTTTCATAAAAAATAAAACTTGGATTGAAATTTAAAGTGGGTATTATCACAAATGAACAATGGAGAGACAGTGAGACTCCACAAGTCCAAAACAGCAAAAAGGGGAAAACAGAAGAAACACACATCCACAGTTAACCAAGTCAAGTCTTTCAACAAGCCCATTAGAAAGCACAAAACCAAAAACAAATTTAAGAGAAAGTTTGTCTATGTTTGAAAATTAAGGTAATTACATACCGTCTTGAACGTCACCATATTTTGCAAAAGCTTCCCTGAGGCTCTGCTCATCAGTCTGATAGGAAATACCCCCAATAAAAAGTTTGGAACTTGGCAAGGATGACATGCATCTTATAGCTTGATGGATGGACAGTTTGAAAGGAGATGATTCAGGTCTGATCTGATGCTGCTTGTTTGCAGTCTGACGAAGTATGTTCCCAACTTTGCTCAAGAAAGCCATTGCTTGCAATAACCTAAAACTAAGCGCAGCAAAACAAGGTTCAATAAATAGTGTTTTTCACCTCCCCTAAACCCTTGCCCTCAGGAAGAAAAATCCCAAATCCCGCAAAACCCTAATAAGGCGGGTTTCAATCCGAGGCCTCTACTGATTGTTTATTAAGGTTCAAAAATATTTCAGCTGCCACATTAGCAGTTTTTATTCCAAAATTACCCTTAACATTTATCCTAAAATTAATCCAATTTAAATCTCATGCATTGTGAAATTGAAATTTCACTAATTAAGCCATTTAATGAATATAAATCTCCTAACTTATGATTTTTTATTTTTTTTTTTGTGGCCACCCTCCTAACTTATGATTTAAATTTTAGAAAACTCACAAGATATATTCACCTACAAAAATTCAAATAAAAATACATCAATCTACAAAATGAAAAAAACTAATCAATTGATTGGAAAGAAAAGAGTATGGGGGATACATTATACAATGATACATTAAGGTACTTATTCCGTAAACCTATAACCTAAGTTTTAACCCTAAACCTATAAGTTAACGATATACATGATTTGTCACATAAAGTAGGTTGTTACATTTTATTAATTGTACTGGTATGTAGGTTGGCGTACGTGAACTGTAACAATATGTTGATTGGTACATATTAATTGTATCAATATTTGAGATGATAAATTTCCATTATAACAATATATGAATTGGTACATACTGAAATAAATTCATACAAAATTTAAAATACATATGATTTTAGTCTGAATGGCATTCCCAAATTAGACTTATGCCTAATTTACTCGTGTATTAAATATCAAACCATTGATGACACCTTCCAAAACCTAAGTCCTACAGAGAAGTAAAAAGGAAAGAACAGAAAAAATTATGAAATTTTTTAACTTCCACCGTTAATGCCTACGCTCCGAGAGAGAGAGAGCTTGAATCACAATTATTTTCATTCAGGTTCTTCGTTGAGAAAGCACACCAAACGGTGCATGAAGTTCACAGAGCTAAATCCAACACAAAATGAAATAAAATAGTTCGGGGAGAGAGGGAAGAAGGGGGAGGGGGAATTAGAAGCTGTAACAAAAAACAAACTTAATTGTAACACTGCGCAGAAGCAAACTAGATTGCTCCTTTAACCTAATAGAATATTATCAGGCCCTTTTCGCAAAGTCGCCAGTGTCATCGTCATCCCTGTCGTTTCCTTCTGTTGGACCATCCAGGTTAAAGCCACCACTGCCAAAGCTGTTATCAGCTCCACCAACACCAATGTCATCAGCTCCACCAACACCACCAAGGTTATCAGCGCTACCAGGACTACCAAAGGTATCAGCACCGCCAGCAACACCAAAATTGCTGCTATTGCCAAAACCTCCACTTGCATAATTGCCACCACTGCTGTTGCCAACTCCACTTCCACCATATCCACCACCAGTGTTTCCACTACCATAGCTGTCACCTCCACTGCCTCCATAATTCCCACCACCACTATATCCACCGCCACCACCATATCCACCACCACCACCACCATAGCCACCACCATAGCCACCACCACCATAACCTCCACCGCCTCCAGAGTAACCACCATCACCACCATATCCACCACCACCTCCGAAGTTGGTGCGAGGCCTATCAGTAGCATAATTCACCCTTACTCGGCGGCCATGAAGCTCCTAAAGAATTGTTAGACAACAAATTGAAAAATTAAGTTTATGGGGAGGGTTACATGTTCGTCTGCATTTTTAAAAAAGATGTTGAGGTACATTTACATTTCACAATGACAATGAGTAGAACCTATAATGCATGACAAAAATCATTAGATAAAAAGGCAAAGCCTTTGCATGGAAAAATCAATTTTGTTCTGCCAGGATTTTCAAATTAAATTATCCCCAATTCTGACACTTTGAAATTTCATACAAGAAATCCCAGGGAAATACATTTCAGTACTCAAGTTCATTTTCAGTAGCCACTCTTTAAATATTAACTGATTTCATGCACAGAAGGCACAATTTTGTTCTGCCAGGATTTTCAAATTAAATTAACCCCAATTCTGAAACTTTGAAATTTCATACAAGAAATCCCAGGGAAATACATTTCAGTACTCAAGTTCATTTTCAGTAGCCAATCTTTAAATATTAACTGATTTCATGCACAGAAGGCCACCAACATATAATAACTTACCTGACCATCCAAGGCCTGGATAGCACTGGAAGCTTCGTCGCTAGAAGTGTAAGTAACAAACCCAAATCCTCTAGATCTACCAGTCTCACGGTCCATGATGATTCTTGCTGCAACATTTATTAGGTAAATCAGCATTAATTTATTGAATTAATGAATATATTCTTAACAAATAAAACTTGGATTGAAATTTAAAGTTAGAATTATGGCAAATGAAAAAAAGGAAAGAAATTACTGAGACTCCACAATAGCAGATCTTTAAAGTTGACCAAAAAAGGAGAAAATAGAAGACTTTCAACTAACCCATAAAAGAACAAACAAAAAACATATTCAACAAAAAGACTATGTTCGATTTAGAAATGAATTTGCTTTTTATGTGATGTAAATAGCATAATCACTTTACAACAGCAGGCACAGTGAAAGAGCTTGAAATCTTTTTAGTCTAATTTTTCAAGAATTCACAAATGTGATGCAATTAAGCTAATTACATACCCTCAATAACTTCACCATATTTTGCAAAAGCATCCTTCAGACTCTGATCATCTGTCTGATACGAAATACCTGCATTACAAAAACTGAACCAGCTTAACACAAAATTGCACCGCAGGGGAAGGGAAAAATTATATTTTAAATTCTCAAGGAATTCTGAGAGCACCTCCAATAAAAAGTTTTGAACTTTGCATGGATGACATGCATCTTATAGCTTGATGGATGGACAGTTTGAAGGGAGATAATTCAGATCTGATCTGCTTGTTTGCAGTCTGCCTAAGCATATTCCCAACTTTACTTAAGAAAGCCATTGCAATAACCTACAAGAAAGCACAAGAAAACAAGTTCCAATAAGTAACTCTATTTCATAATAAGTGTGAATGCAGCCCTTAAACCTACCTTGCCAAAATAAAGGAAAATCCAAAATCCCCCAAAACCCTAATAAGGTAGGTTTCAATCCCAGGCCTCTCGTATATACTAGAGCAATCACTCTACACTTAATTGATTAAAATAAATTATACAAAATGGCTGAACCCCTAACCTGCAATACCCATGTCAACAAACTTATGATCGAAGTACCATGTCTAATGTGGAAAAAAGCCCTTAAAACTCTAAAATTGTATTATAAGTACACACAGGTAGGTTAATACTGTACTAAAAAACTATATGGACAAATCATGGCAACAAAAAGCGATTTATAAGATACCCAGACAATGGTTATTAAAAATAATTTCCATGGCCTCTCATCTACTGCTACTAAAACAAAGTTACAAGACAAGCCAATAAAAAATTGATGCGTATCATCATCAGTAAATAATCATTTCAAAAGCATTCATTCGACTTGCTCACTTCAAAAAAGAGTACAAAAATTTTTAAAATTGGTTCTGAGGGATTAATCAAGGAAAGGAAACCACTTTGAAGAACTTACAAAACCAAACAGACAATCTTTTGTAACAAATGCATTTTTTCACTCATTGTTCGATAAATCAAGAGAATACGTGGTCGAAATTTCCCTCCACAAATATACGTGGGCTTAGCTGTGCTAAACCCAGAAATAAAATTTTTATTTTTCTATTCCTACACTTCCCACCAACTAAACAGAGGTCTATAAGTAATAATCGCACACATATATACATTCATATACATATAGAAAGAAATATACAAAACTTAAAATCCCTTAAGAACAAATAAAGACGGCGCATTAATAGACCCTAGAAATCAGAGCAAAAACAATGGGAACGAACAAAACAAAAGTATCGGAAGCAATAATAATAATTATTATCATAAGCAATCGATGTGAGGACGAATCGTACCTTGTCCGCTCCTCTCTCTCTCTGTGTCACTCTGTTTTTGGGACTGGACTAAAACCCTAAGTGGGTTTTGATTCGAATAGGGTTTATGTAGTGGAAATGGGACTCGGGTCATCGTTATATGGAGTGCTCTAGGAAATTTGGTCCGTCCGATTTGGACTTAAATCAGCAGCCGTTGGATGAGAGCTGTGACCGTGAGGGTTGGAAATTTTAGTGGTGCGTTATGGCCTGTACGTGGGACGTTTATATTGGGCTGTTTATAGTTTCTGTGACAGCCAGGGAAGTTTCCTTAAAGGACCTCCAAATATCTGGAGATATGTGGAAATTTCTATTCCCTCATTACTTTGATTTTTGGATGGAGAACTTTTTTTCCCCTAATTTTCATTGTCAATTTGATAATTCAAACTTTTTCCTTTCTATTGTAATTTGGGGTTTTTTTGTCTTGTGTTTTTCCTTTTTAAACATTATTATTGTTCATCAATATAGTCAATAGTGTTCATAGACAATCCAAATATCATAAAAAAATAATACTAATAGATATACCATTTGTGTTTTTATTATATAATAAACATGTGAAAATTAATAAATCAATATTATAATTCAAGCTTATATAGTTACGTCCATTTTATATATAAACTGACAATGACAAGTAGTAATAATGATTCCAAGTGTACAATGAGAGTGTGTTAATAATATATAGTCGATTGTCATTGATTTATTGTTCAAAGTTTAGAGTTTAGTTTTGAAATTTTTGACTCAACAATGATAAATCTGCACTTTGTTAGGCAAGTGATCGAAATAACGAGTAAAAGAAAAAACATAGCACACCGATTGGCCATATCAACTCTATAATTTTAGCGCATTTATAACATGGACTTCTTTATTATTCTAAAATTTTAACATAAGAAACATAGATCAGTTAAAAATAAAATTAGAAGTTTAAAGTGAACCTATCATTTGGGCAAAAAAAAAAAACAATGTTACACTTACCATATTTTTATACCATTTTACGTGGTAATATAAAAANTGACAATATATATGATATTTATACATTAGACACTAAAAAAATAAAAATAAAAATCTTAAAAATAAGAAAATACTTTATCAGTACAATAATAATACGTAAAATAGTATAAAAAATATAATATAAAAATAGTATTATTGAAAAAAAAAAANAAAAAAGGTGAACCTATCAACTAATATGATTTCACCATTCAACTTGTAAAGTTGTAAATATACAAAAAACAAATTATGATGTCATAAAAATAAAAATAAAACTCTTTCCATCAAAATAAATAGGAAAAATAAAAACTCTTTCCTTTGTTTGGTGAAGCCACCGAGATCGACGGTTAGAAACTTTTCCCCATCCCCATCAACTGTTGGTCAAGGTTCAAATAACCTGAACCTGCACAGGCTTTCTACGCGGAACTCTGAAAGTCGCGACCAAATCTCAAAAACCCATCAGCCAGAACACCCCCAAAACCCAAAATTGATCCAATTCTCGAATACCCAATGGCGCAAAACCCAAGACCCACGAGCATTCTTGAATCTCTAGGGGAAGAACTTATCAGAATCATAACACCAGTCTCAGTCTGCATGTTATTAGTGGTCATGTTGGTCACAATTTTAAGCCCGGATTCTTCAACAGAAACAGTGACCTCAATGGCTACCATGGCCTACAGTGAGACTAGCTCAGACTCTTCCTGGGACAAATTCGTAGGTGCCCTTTTGAACTCCCTTGTGTTTGTGGCTGTTGTCACTGTTGTCACATTCGTTTTGGTCCTTCTTTTCTATCTTAGATGCACTAATTTCTTGAAAGCGTACATGGGTTTCTCTGCTTTTACTGTTTTAGGCTTTATGGGTGGTGAAATTGCCCTGTTTCTGATTCAGGATTTTAGTGTTCCCATTGACTGTATCACATTTGTCTTGGTTTTGTTTAATTTTGCTGTTGTTGGTGTCTTGGCCGTGTTCATGTCAAAAATGGCAATTTTTGTGACACAAGGATATTTGGTTGTTATTGGAATGCTGGTTGCTTATTGGTTTACACAATTGCCTGAATGGACTACTTGGGTGTTATTGATTGCGATGGCACTGTATGATGTTGCTGCAGTTTTGTTGCCTGTTGGGCCATTAAGGCTTTTGGTAGAGCTTGCAATATCTAGGGATGAAGATATACCTGCTTTGGTTTATGAGGCTAGGCCAGTGACTTCTCATGATTCCAGGGGTGATGCGGGTCAGAGAAGGGTTTGGAGAGAGAGGAGAAATGAGAATTCGAATAATGGGTCTCATTCCAATGAAAATATAAATTCTGGTTTGGGCGAGAATAGAAATTCCGAGTCAAACTCTAATGTGAATGCCAATGATTCTTCAGATTCATATTCAAATCCTGGTGAATTTGGTAATGTTCATAATGATTCAAGTTTGGTTAGAGCTGAAGAGGGGAGGATTCCGGATAGTGATCCAGAGCTTTCTGCGCCATTACTTGGTCACATAACGAATGTTCAGCAGCGCAGGCAGGAAGATGCTGTGGCAAGTGAAAGTTTGGTGCTTGAGGGTATTGGATTGGGGTCCTCTGGTTCAATCAAGCTGGGATTGGGAGACTTCATCTTCTACAGTGTTTTAGTAGGGAGGGCAGCGATGTATGATTTCATGACAGTGTATGCATGTTATCTTGCTATTATAGGTGGACTCGGAGTTACTTTGATGCTGTTAGCTTTGTATCAGAAAGCTTTGCCAGCTCTTCCAGTGTCGGTATTGCTCGGTGTACTTTTTTATTTATTGACCCGGCTCTTACTTGAAGTTTTTGTTGTACAATGTTCCTTGAACCTCATCATGTTCTAGGAATATGAATTATGTTGTAGAAGGTTGATGTGCAGCTGCAGAATATGAAGTATCAGAGTGTACTGCATGAGACTGATGATACACTGTTGCAACTTATATTTTTTTCTGTGAAGTGGTTGGATTGGCAAAGTTGGTTTGAAAAGTGCTACATTGTGATTCTGAAGATAAGTATTGCACTACAGTTTGCTTTTAGCCTGGGTGTCTATCAATGAGGGCTTTAGGTTATGCTTTGAGATCATGGAAGACTTCAAACCAACAAAATAATTGAAGCTGGCTAAGACTTTGTAAGTATGGGAAAGGAAGGAAGCAGTAAGGGTCAGATGAACCAGTATTTCATGGGGTTGCTAATAGGAGTTGAAACGTAGAGAAAGTGGGATCATCTATTGGAAGATAGTTTTCATGAAAAATTGGGAGCATTAAAGTTCGAACAGAGGCCTTAAGCACTTTTATACACTCCCTTAATTTTTAGTTGGAGTTACAAAAGCAAATATTTGGCGTCTAGCTTTTGCTAATTTAATACCATTGCTTCACTTCTACAGTGGATGTGATTTTGTACCAAAGTATTGAATGCTGATTATTTTAGCTAGCCTCAGTTGCGTATCAAAAGGTATTGAACACAACGTGTCCGTCTTAATAGTTGAATAATCTGTGTTGTATTTGGCAATAACATGTATGTAGGTGATTCTTTAAACAAAACAATATATTTTCCTTATTTTGAGCTTTCTCTTTATATATGAATTTTGTGGCTGATATAGTACTCTTCTCAATAATAATGTGCCTTCCTTCTCAAAGTCGCAGTGGCTTTTTCAAGGCTTGCATCCTTATTTCACATTGTTCAAAGAACATAATTAAATATATGGAACATTTTCAGGGAAAATGAATCCTACACAACATAAAAAGTTCATATTGAAATTAAAGTTGATGTTCCATAACCATAGTTCTTGAATAGGAACCAGTAAGAGGCTAAGAGTTTTTCTATTACAGTTTGAACATAAAAGGCCAAGTTGACTTCTCGTCAAAGCAATAGCAGAATTGAATTTGTTTGTTTCTACCAAGAAAATTTAGAGGAGAAGAACTTGTAAGCTGTAATTTAAAGGATTTGAAGATAAAGATTGGTTGGAGATTTGGATATAAAAGCACATCAGCTGTAGTTTCATATGAAAGCACTGCGATGACCCTCTCACCCTTTTTTGCTTTAGGCCGCTATAATTTGGGTTGTTGATGTATATCAGTTGTGATACTTGGCATTTTTAATGACTGCCCATTGCCCTCTCTTTGAAGAATACAGAAAAGTCATAACAAAGAGTCATAAAAGAACGGCATGTTTTTGTAACAAAGACATCAACGACCCTATGTTCTCGAAGGTTGACCAGCATTGTACAGCACATCAAATTCGGACCCACTTTGCACTTATGCACATAAAACCCCTACATTGAATCTGCCCTTTTATTAAAAGTTTGTTTCTGTCATGAAAACGATAGCTTGCAGTAGATTGCAGTTGTTGGACAAGTGTCTGGTGCATGAATGTATCCCATGACAACTTCAATGAAACACGAATGATTGGTGTCGGGTCTGAAGATTTGTGGACTGCATTTTGGTCAATTTTGAGTCGCGATGAAATTACAAATCGACTTCCATTTTCGTTTCTTAAACCTTGCATGTTTTCTGTCTGAACTCAGCAGTGTGAAATTCTGCAGATATGCCTGTTTCAGCCTAATTTGCCAAAGAATTTGGTTTTTCTCCAAGCTATATGTTCCCAAAACGAATCAAGATACGATAATGGGACAAGAAATTTATATCAGTTCAATTCAGTTACATGGGAAATCATATTATGTAATGCCAAATGATATTACTACAACAGGAGAGAAATGTTGCTGAGAACAACAATATGTTACATTCTAATTTTGCTTGACAATCCTGACAGAAGGCATATGACTAGAAACAATTAGATTTACATTTGTTACATCAAATTCTTGACAAAATAAGACATGAAAAACTAGAACTCTAAACTACCAAAGCTTCACCTCCTCCGTGTAAAGGAATGGTGCAACGATCTTGGAGACCCTTCAAAGAGATCCAAGAGATATTTCTCCAGATCATCGACGGTGTACTTTATGTCTTTATCACTCATCTTGCTAGAGATTCTTCCGATAAAAGTCTGGTATGCATGGATTACTTTCTGTGAAGTCGAAATTTGCAGATCTTCCCGAAGCTCAACATCTGGGATGGACCACCCTGTCTGGCTCTTGTACACCTCTTCAAAAGCAGTACTGAAAGCCCTGCACTTCTCTTTACAATTTTCCTTTGAGAGGGAATGTGACCCCCCAGTATCATCTCTTAGCAGAGAAAGGACTGAACTCCAAGTGGCTCTCTCATAACTAGTTGCATGTTGCTGGAATTTAACAATATGTTTTCTTATCCATTCATCTCCAAAGAAAAGACTGAGTTTGGAGTTCTTTACCTTTTGGACCATGTAATGGATGTTGTTCATCAAGAAAACATGTTGTAAAGCACCATCCTTGTACAATTTGGACCTCTTATGAAGATTGGATTTCAGAGTAGATGTGATTGACAGAAAGTTGTAAGCTGTTGGACAACAGGAAATGCCATGGTTGTTCGCCAACTCAATGTCTGGATCTAATTCTTCTATGTATTGGTCCCTGATAAGCAAATCAAGTGTATCACCATACGCAGTAAGAGTCTTTATGTAGTTCATGACATATTTAGTGAGAGGATGAATACCACCTCCTGAGAAGGGATTTGTGGATGTGTTAGATGCAATGGCATTCCCAAATTCCACAAATGTTTTCTTTGCCAAATTTCCTAAGCTCCCCGAAAGCTCATGGAATTGGATTCTTATGACAGAGCCAGCCTCATCTATGAACAAAGCATCTATAACCAGTAGAAGATTTGCCAGAACCTCATACATGTCAAGCAAGGAAAACAACTTTTCTGGCCGACGGGGTACCAAGGCTATGGCTTGACCAAAAGTCAAGAGGCATTCCATTGTAGCCTTTGAGATTTCAAGGAAGCAAAACGAGCAGACAGATCCAAATTCCCCCAAAATCTGGTCACATAGCCGTTTCTCACTAGCAAGGTAGACCCGAATGATGATCTTCATAATCCAGTTCCATCTCTTGATCTCCAAGTTCAAGCTTTTCCACTCCATTTTTATCACATCTTCAATGCTGAATTTCTGCAGGCCAAGAACGACCAAGTACTCATCTAAGGCTTCTTTCCTTGTGTTGATAAAAGCCAGGCAAAATTCCTGGCCATAATTTGAAGCAAACATAACATTTGCAATGGACTTGAGATAGGGAATTGCCAGTGGATGCACCAAATCTACAGCATATTCATCTAATTCAGTGCTATTACTGTTTCTCTGGGATGCTTCCTCAACAGGTTCTTCCTCAATTGAAACATAGGACTCATCATACACAACATCTGCTCCAGACAAACGAAAAGACATGTATCCGGGCTCATGGTATTGCTTGTAGCGAATAAGAATGTGGATGAGCTCTCCCTCTAGCCTTGACATTGCCAGCTGCAGAACACTATCAGCTCGGCAAAGAAGTTCCTTCTGCTTCCCATTTTCATCCACAGACAAGCTTCTTAAACTTTCTCTCAGTGTTTGGATTTCATCAATGGCTTTTAGGTACTTGGAGGCTTCCAAAGGGCCAGAGTCCCATATCATTAGTTCGTTGGACTCCCAACTTATAACCTTCTCCTCAGCATGTTTGAGCCGCTTCTCAAACTCAGAAAATTCTTCTGTGCTGCTTTTAGTGATTATGGTAATGGCAGACAAGTGGGATTCAAGATCCGAGAGGGTTTTTCTCAAGTCATCAGTTACGTAATTACTTGCCCCTAGTGCCTTCATCATGTGCCGAGCTGCAGCAACAAGATGTTGTTCTGCTTCATGGTTTTGAGGGAAGGATTTATATTCCCCCATGCCAGTAAATATGTAAGAGAAAAACAGAAGCAAGTAACCAACTGAAGCCTCAAAATAAACCCCAAAACAAAACTATTTGCCTCAAAAAAATTCTGTGAATTTACACAGAGAAGATATCTGTGAATTTACAATAGAAATAACAACAAAAATAGAGAAGATATCTGTGAATTTACAATAGAAGATGCTGCAACTGAAGCTTTTAAAAACACTTCAACAACAGTTGCAGAATAAACTTGAAATGAAAGTGACAAGGAACATGATATATAGCTTACAATAGTTACTGTTTCCTCCTCTTGGATCCCTCATGCTCAACCCTGTAGTCTTATCAGTGCAAACTGAAACATAAACTCAAGAACCCAAATGAAGAATTTGCCAAAAAACACACAGAGAACTGATAGTCACTTCAATCTTTGTTTTGCCTCAGCACCTACACAAGAAACGTAGGTACTGAAAACAAGAGCAGCTAGAGACCAAATCTTAGAGTCAAATTCCAAACAAAAGCAGCTAGCTGCTGATCCTATACAAAAAGTAATTTACAACAAAACTGGGAAAGATAAAACAAAACGTAATAACTACGCGTTTTCTTTGATCAAAGAAATGGTCCAAAGAAAGGGAGAGATACAGAGAATTGTTTTTGGAAGGAAAAGCAAAAGGATGAAAATGACGGTGAAAAAATCAAACATTACAAAACTTGTAGGGGGGGAAAATGAAGCTGAAATTTCGTGGGGTCGGAAAATGGAAAGTCTTTGTATATGAAGGTTTACTTGGTAACTTCCTTGGCTTTCTATGTCTGTAAAATCTCAATGACATTGTTAACGTTGTCAAGACCATTGACTTATAGCATCTTACAATCAACAATGGTCCTTCTGCATACTATTATGGGGTTTGACCAGTTGTTTAACACATGCCATGCAATGCTTAGAAACTAAGTCACTTTTCAATTTGCAAATCTGTGCCTCCATGGTTGGTTTTGCAATATGTATGATTCATATTAACTTGTCACATATTCAATATGCAATATGTAATTATGTATGATTGTTTAATTAATTCCCTAGCTTTTATATGTGATCGAGTATTCAATTACTGGGTAGTAAATCAACTTGGACTGTGAAAGTCTTATTTTTTGAGTTTTTTATTTTCTTTTGGGTCAGAGTCTCTCATTTTACGAGTTGATGTGTTCAAAGTCCAATCCGTTACTTGTCAATAGGACTGAAAGAAATATAAAATAAATGACAAAGTAATATATTTTATTTGCCATTAAACAAAAAACGTTTCTGATAGTGCTAGCTTAACAGAAATACTTAAATGGGTTTTTTAATTAAAATGTAAAAGCCATTTATAGTGCTTTATGGAGAGTAGATGCTCATTTGCTTCCGAGTATTTTTCTTTTCTTTAAATTGAAGTGTTCCCACTTTTTTCGTGTCATGTCTTAAATGGGTCGTCCCATGAGTTTTATTTGTTTATATTTTAGAATGAGATTATTAATTTTATTATACTTTTTCTTATTTATAATTAAGTATTAGCATTTTTTTGTATGAAAATTAAATACTTTTGTCGAGAAGTTCTTTAAAAATGGGAAAAATAATGTTAATGGAGTCGTGCCTAATTCGGGCCTATTTAGTGTCTGTGATCATGCCGTGCTTGGCCCATTTACTCATGTCGTGCCGTGCCATACCTATTTGAATCGTGTTGTGCCCGTACCGTGCTCGGGCCAGCCGAGCCATTTGACACCTCTACTTCCAACTGATAAGTGGTTCCTCATTTTGCAGCAAGTTGAAAAAATCGTAAAGTGATGACCAATTTAATCTCAATCCGAATCCAAAGCCAGTTTGATGTACAATGGTGCAATGTGGATGCCTATAATTCTAGTTGCAATTTAATCTGAATATTGTTGTTGCATTATAGATAGGACATATATGAAAATCAAGAAGGAAAAAAGGACAAATACAGCCTTGGATTTAAAATTAGGTAGGAGTTGGTTAGTATATATATATATTTGGGAAATATAGGGGGAGAAAGCAACGCCTAAGTGTATGCAAAGCCTTGTAATCCCCCAAACTTTTCTCTCTCTCCCTCTTTCCCCACCATTTTGTCTTTGTTTTTTGTTTTTCTCTGATTTCCAGCCTTCTTATCCACTACTCCTCCATATAGGTTGGCCGAGACTGCTGATTCTCAGGCCATTTTTTCTCAGGCCACCGCGTGATCATTCATGTTTCGAGGCCCGGAGGTTGGCAGTCTCTCTGAGGAGCCGTGAGGACACCTTCATTGTTATTGGTTTTGCATGTAAGTTTTGTATGAATAATACAACTTTGTTAATTTCAACTTTTAATGGGTTTTACTTTTTTTTTCCCCCCTCAATTTCTTGTTCTTCAAGTAATCAATATCACATGTATTTAATTGAATATAAATATGTAATATATACAGGGTATGAGAATCCAACATGCAATTTGAATTTGCTATAGCTAAAAAATTAAAGTAAGGGGATCAATTACATTAATGCATTCCATTTTTATTTCTCAATGGATATTAGAGTGAAGCTTCTTTGTTACCATCTCATCCCAATATAGAGCTTTGTTTATATATTGTCAATTTAATTTTTCTTAGAATTTGGGTGGCAAATATTATGAAGAGAAGATCTCAGTAACTTTCAATAAGGTTTATTTGAATTTTTAACATATGTGATTGGATTACAGAAATTGAATGGATTAGGGCCACTGGAGGCAGAATTGGGACATTTTTTAAGTTATGGATTCTGATGAGGGAAAAAGGTTAGATCCCACCTCCTCCACATTATCAACATCTTCAGACCTTTTCCATCCAGCCCCTGAAGTCCTTGAAAGCTTTAAAATACATAATGAGGACTTTGAAATTGGAACTTCGACGACCGGATTAAACCAGACATTTCCAGTTGTGGAAAATGGAGATGGAAGAAGTGGCAGTGGGACAAGTCCTGCTACAACTCTTGGTGAAGCTGATATTGCTGGCAATGGAATAGGCCCCTCATCCTCATTGTCTCAACACCCCTCTCATCAGTTGAATGGGAGCGAAAATGGTGACGATTCGAGGGCACATCCTACTACAACTCAAGGTGAAGCTAATGTGCAGAGCACAGGCCAAGTGTGGAGTCACTCTATGTCTGATTGTTATGAAGCAAGTATGTCCCAAGCAGGTGTTGCTGGCCCTGCACAAGTTGTACCCTCTCAAGTGGCTTCAAATTTCATTGATAAGGAATGTGATGGTGACATACAGAAATGTGCCCCTGGACCTGCACAAGTTGTACCCTCTCAGGTAGACAAGGATTTTGAGGGTGACATACAGAAAGGTGATGCTGGCCCCCCTGTACAAGTTGTACCCTCTCAATTAGTGGCTTCAAATTTCACTGAAAAGGATTTTCAAGGCGGTTGTAGGCCTAAAAATGAGCAGTCTAGTGATGGATTAGAAGGATCAGCTGATGAAGTAGTAGTTGCTGGCCATAGTGATCCCACAACACAATACCCTCCCCCGCAAGTGATGGAGCGGCCTAATGATCCTGGTTCTTCGCCATATAGGATTCCGGACCATGTTTTTTCTAAGAAATCAAATGCCCTAATGGAATGGAGTACTGCTTCCAATGAATCCTTATTCAGCATTCAGATGGGCAATATGAGTTTTACCAGAGACCAGTTTCCTTGGAAATCTGGTGAGCTAGGCCTGCATAGTGAACTAAACATGCCTAGTCCACTCATTGACTACTCAAGTAACCAGCCTCCATCCAAGCAAGCAGCTGAGATTTCCCAAAAAAATGAGACTTTGAATGGGGTTTCAAGTCCAACAGTAATTCAAGAGAAAGCTGCAGAGACAATGAGAGAGGTAATAATGGAAAATACAAAAAATGTTGACAAAGAAACTGCTTCACCTCCTCCTAAGGGCAAGTATCATTCACCTTGCCTCTCCCATGCTTCAGATGGAAGTACAAAATCTTTTGCATTTCCAATGTAAGTTTGCTCATTTTCCATCCTAATTAAGCCTATGTTTTGCTACACGTTCACATATATCTCAATTCTCAACTTAATTGTGTTTTCTAACTTCTCCTAATCATATTAACAACTGCATACATTTCCAAAACACAAAGAAAGTAAAAATAACAACATTAAGTACACTAATAAAAGGCTACTTTTTCAACTAATTGTGAACCTTGGCATGTTGAGCAAACAACTGATCAATCTTTCTTGTTATGTGAAGATTGGCAGGGGAAGGAGAAAGAAGTGGTTCACTGAGGGTAGATACAGGGAAGAAAAAGTCATCGTCGCCGCCACAGCCACCACCAAGTAAAGATGAATCACAGCCACAAACCCCTAAAGAAACTCCAAATGCAACTCAGACCCCTAAATCAACAATGGGGGTGGTTAAGCAAAAATGGGTGTCTTGCTTCTATTGTTGCCCATTTTGTAATTGATCCAGGGTAGTGGTACAGTTTCAACTACAAAAACGTCTTTAACATTGCAACAAAATAATCAGAAAAAAAATTAAAATTAAAATTCTCGCCTTGTAGTCTCTCTTCTTATTGTATATTACATATGGGATTATTCAGACACCTTATTTTCTCCTNTAATAAAATTCTAGCCTTGTAGTCTCTCTTCTTATTGTATATTACATATGGGATTATTCAGACACCTTATTTTCTCCTTGAGGTCAAATCTGTTTTAGCATTCATAGATAACAAGATAATTAAATGAATCATTTAGGTATTTCCTCTGTTTCTTAGGGAATGTAAATTAATTTCTTGTAAATTTATTATATAATATAAAGTACGGATAAATAGTAGAAATTTTGTGCACATCAAAATCAACTGGACAAATTGTGACTTGTTATTATTTGTAAAATCACGTGTAAAATTTACCAACAATGATGCTTCAATTTCAATACTACATAATGTTACGGTCACATCTAACAAAATTTCGTGTTGGTGGTCATATTGGAGGTTAAGTGACATTCATTGATTTAATCAATTAAATTGTAAATGATATTAAATGGATGCAGTAATAATAACACATTTATGAGTTTCTCTGGCACACATCAAGATAGTATATTGAAGTGAAAATTCTAAAAGGCTTGAAAAATTCATGGTATCCATTGCATTAGACGCACACAATTTTTTGTTTGTTTTTATTTTAAAGTTTTTGTCATGTAATATACTAAAAAGTCTCGTAACATTTGTGCGATATATATACAATGTTGATAAAAATTATCGAGTCCATTAGTTTTAAGCTCCAATTTTTACTGGACCTTAGTTTAAATCATAGGCCATTCTGTGTTTAGTTTCCAGCCACAGTTAAAAAAGTTTAGGCTTCACAAAAAACATTAAAACTGATTGTAATTACAGCCATGCCATTCTCATTTCCTGTGCCCAAAACCAAATCACTGCTATTGCTCTCTCTCTCTCTCTCTCTCTCTCTCTCTCGCTCGACATGAAAAAATGAGTTACACTTTTATTTTATGTATTTTGTAACTCAGTATTACAGTTGCACTTTGCATTTACATAATATTATTCATGAATTCATCTAAGTAATTTTGTAAGAGTTGCACTTTGCATTTAGAGAGTATTATTCATGAATTCATTTCGATAAATTCTATAAGAGTTGCACTTTGGTGAAGAATTTGTTTAGGTAATTCTCTAACACTTACACTTCTTGTGATGAATTTACAAGATTGATTACGAGTCGATAATCAAAAGATAATGACTTTAAAATAAACAAATGACAAAAGAATGGCCTGAAAACTAACAATAGTAAAAGCGGTGGCTTAAGACTAAATACGGGAGTTAGTTGTGGTATAAGAGTAGTTTACTTAAAATTATAATAGATAAAGAAAAAGTAAATATAAAACAATCAAATATGGTTATATAACAGTAAAATGATGAGTAGGTAAAAATGGAGGTAATCTTAACTTTGAAGTCATTTTGTAAAATTTTTTAATGTAATTAATAGATATAAAGGAATTAAATTTCAGATTTCGATAAAATTTTGATGGTTCAAAAATATGGAAATTTCGAAAGAATTTTGATTTTGTTGAAAATTTTAACTAAAACAATAGAAACTATTAAAATTTTGATAATTTCAATTCAGTTATATTTTGAGACCTCAAAAAATATAAATTTTGAAAAAAAAAATTTAATTTCTCGTCACATAACTCACATTTTTCTATACAACCAATCAAATCAACCATCGACAAAGACTGTTTTGGTTAAAAAGTTTTCCTAATGAAACCAATAATATTTAAGTCCAACGTGATGGGCCCATTGGCCCACTATGAATCATTCTAGTATCTACCAAGCCCTGTTGGGCAAATCGTGAATCCAGAATCAACAGAAGGACAAAACGGTAAAACACGAAAGAAATGAACGGGCGGTAGTCGACAAATCAAACCAAAAACCGGGAAAGGTAAAATTGGCGCCAAAAATAGTAAAAACATTGCTTTGGAAGCATTGCGGGAAATGATTTCGAAACACACAAAATCTCCCGCCAAAACTCACATATACAAAAACACTCTAACAGAGACTCTGTGTCAAACTCCATCTACTACCTCCAAATCGCCTCCAAAATCAGAGAGAGAACAGGAGAGAGCAAGAGAGAGCTGAGAATGGCGAAGCTAGGACCAAGCCCAGATGCGATATCGACCATGTTGGCGAACCCAGCGCCGGACGGGTCGGGTGAGCTCCCAGAGATCGTGATCCAGGTCCTCGATCTCACTTCCAAGGGCAACCGTTACATGTGAGCTTTCTCTTTACCCATCAATCTAATCTATGCGTGTGAGTGTTTGGCTGTTTCTCTGAAATTATTAATAATTTTCGGTGTTCATATTCAATCATAGAATAGTAAATACCTTACGTACATATATGCTACTTGTTGATGGGTATTGATTGGATTGTCTTATTATCTTTTTTGAAATTCTTTCTGGGGTTTAAGAAATGATTTCAAATAGCCTTTCAAAGTTACAAGGTCTTAGATCTGGCCGCTTTTCAAGCCTTGAACGTTGAATTTAAGCCGGAAGAATGATTTTTGATAAGTCGTTTTGCTTGTTTAAGGTTTGGGTATAGCCTGGTTGGTTTTGCTTGGTAGGTAAAAGAAAATTTAATTGAGGTTATTGTATTTGTGATTTGGTTGTAGGTTTACTGCTAGTGATGGGAAGATGAAGCTAAAAGGGATTCTCCCATCGAATCTGACTTCCCAGGTCATCTCTGGGAACATTCAGAACCTGGGTCTTATTCGCATCCTTGATTACTCCCTTAATGACATTCCCAGCAAGTCTGAAAAGTAAGCAATCAATTCTCTCTCTCTCTCTCTCTCTCTATGTATATCATGTATTGGGTTTCAAATGGTGGTGTTTGATTCTGGTTCTTGTTTCACCGTTTCAGATATTTGATTGTAACAAAATGTGAGGTGGTTTCACCTGCACTTGAGATGGAGATTAAAAATGAGGTCAAAAGTGAGGTGAAAAAGGAAGAAGTTGGAATTATTTTGAAGCCCAAGCAAGAAATGGTTTCTAAATCAGCTGCTCAAATTGTGCACGAGCAGAATGGAAAGTAAGTGTTTTGTTTGTTATCGATCAGATATATTGGTATTCATGGTTCTATGTATTGACAGTTTACTTTTTCTGTGAATTGATTAATTCAGTATGGCCCCGGCTGCACGAATGGCCATGACCCGAAGGGTTCATCCGCTTGTTTCCTTGAATCCTTATCAAGGCAATTGGACCATAAAGGTTCGTGTGACAAACAAGGGAACTATGCGTACTTACAAGAATGCTAGAGGTGAAGGCTGTGTCTTCAATGTGGAGTTGACAGATGAAGATGTAAGCATAAAAATTATTTGATTTTGTTGACATTCTTATAGTCCTCACTTCTCCTCACTTAATATATACACGCCATAGTGATTCTGACTTTTGTATAAATTTGATTACATTGGTTTAGGGCACACAAATTCAAGCAACAATGTTCAATGAAGCTGCAAAGAAGTTCTATGACAAGTTTGAATTAGGGAAGGTTTATTACATTTCAAAAGGGTCTCTAAGGGTTGCTAACAAGCAGTTTAAGACGGTGCAAAATGATTATGAAATGACTTTAAATGAAAATTCTGAGGTTGAAGAAGCCAGCAACGAAGCAGCTTTTGTTCCTGAAACAAAATTCAATTTTGTCCCAGTTGACATGTTGGGTGCCTATGTTACTGGGAAGGAGCTTGTGGGTAAGTTGATTATCCTGGAATCTGTTTTAGAAGAGTACTTGTCTGCTTTTTATCTGCTTTTTATTATTTATTCATTGCTGTCCTTTGTCTCAGATGTTATTGGAGTTGTTCAAAATGTGTCTCCTACAATGAGCATTAGAAGGAAGAGCAACAATGAGAGTATTCCAAAGCGTGATATAACCATTGCTGATGAGACGTAAGCCTATACTTCTCGCTGACTACACTTTAATTACATGTTAAATCTTTTACATTGAAACAATTGGTATCTGAACTGCAGGAAAAAATCAGTTGTGGTTTCTTTGTGGAATGAGCTTGCAACTGGTGTTGGCCAGGAATTGCTTGACAACGCTGATAAATCTCCAATAATTGCTATTAAGTCCCTTAAAGTTGGAGACTTCCAAGGTAGCCTACAAGTTTATATAAGAGTAGTTTAAGGAACATATTCAGAAAGAAATGAAAAAAGAAAGTTCAGATTTTTATGTACTCTCTTATGTCCTATTGTAGGTGTATCACTGTCAACATTGAACAGGAGCACAATATTGGTAGATCCGGATTTACCTGAAGCAAAGAAGTTGAGGTCCTGGTAAGTTATTCTCTAGCAGCCTGTCTTTGCCTGATCTTTATGTATGGTCACTGATTTACTTGTCTTGTTTTGCAGGTATGATTCTGAAGGTAAAGGGACTTCAATAGCCTCTGTTGGCTCTGGTTTGAGCCCATTAACCAAAAGTGGAACAAGGTCAATGTACTCTGACAGAGTCTCCCTGTCTCATATAAATGATAACCAATCCCTGGGCGAGGATAAGGTATTACTACTATATTGAAAACTCTCAATTACAAAAGTAATCCTTGCAATTTATGGCAGGCTTGAAAGCTCCCTGTTAATTTAAAAAATTAGACAAACTCATTTGTAATCTTGTTTCTTTTGGTGGTCTTGAACAGCCGGTGCATTTTAGTGTGAAAGCATTTATTAGTTCCATCAAGCCTGATCAGACACTATGGTACCGGGCTTGCAAGATTTGCAACAAGAAAGTGACGGAAGCTGTTGGGTCTGGTTACTGGTGTGAAGGGTGCCAGAAAAATGATGAAGAATGCAATTTACGGTAAGATTTGGGTTCAATAATTCATGAGATTTATACTACTGGTGTTTTATACGGAATCCCATGAGACTTATCAGATCATTGTGTTATCTTTCTAGGTATATATTGGTTGCAAGAGTTACAGACGCAAGTGGTGAAGCATATTTTTCTGTATTTAATGAAGAAGCAGAGAGGATAATCGGGTGCTCTGCGGAGGAGCTGGACAAATTGAAATCACAGGTATATTATTGTAAATTGTTTCTGAAAGTAACTCAACTAGCTTAACCATGAAAGAGTGAAAGCTAGTTTCTAATTTCTTAAATTTTGACATTTTTCAGGAGGGAGAGGAGAATCCATACCAACTAAAGTTGAAACAAGCTACTTGGGTTCCTCATCTTTTTAGGGTCAGTGTTACTCAGAATGAGTACAACAATGAGAAGAGGAAAAGAGTGACTGTGAGGGCAGTTGCTCCAATTGATTTTGCTGCTGAATCAAAGTTTCTGCTAGAAGAGATATCGAAGATGAAAGCTTCCTAATAGATTGGTCTGCGTATTTATTTATTATAATGGAAAGGATGGTGTGCTAGAACCCATAGCGAAAATATAAGGATGTTTTCTGGACAATGTACCTTTACTATCTCTGCCTTGAAGATCAGTGTTTGGACTTTGCATGTTGGGGTAGGGCAGTAAGGATTAATTGCAAATGTTGGTTCTTATAACTTGACTTATGTATCTCATGTTTAGAAGATCAGTACAGGTGTTTTTGTTGCATTCTAGAGATGTACTTATTAGTTGTCTATTTATATAACATTTTCTCATGGATGCTGTTTGCATTCATTAACAGAATCTCGAATTTCATCCCACACCTTTTTTCTTAACGAGTTGCCCTAGGGTTTTTTGTTGCTGATAAGTATTGAGCTTTATGAATCACATAAACTCCTTGGGCTTTGTGGTTTTATGGGGATAAAATCTGTTTTCATTATTTTCTTTTAAATCTTTCTAGCATGGATTTCATGAGTTGACATTGAATCGACAAATGGGTTGTTCAGTGCTTGTATAATTGTGTAGATTTCCTTAGTTAAAGCTACTTCTTGGTGAAACTACTTGAAAGACTTCACCTTCAAATATTACTTTCATGGTTTAATAATTGTACTGTAAAAGCATGGTTAACCATAATACCAACAGAATAGATCTAAATGTCACAGAGCGTCTCATCACCTATTTTCCCAATCATCTTAATCTAAGACAAAAGGGCAGCCAAATAATGTGAAAGGGGATTTCTTTTTTCTTATTTGATCTTATTACATTGAAAATGGGGTGCACCAGAAAATCTTAAGGTCGTGAAACCCCATCATTTTGGATCAACCTCATGAAACTTAAAAACTAAATATCAAACAATTACACTAATTGCATGGTGAAAATAAAAACCCAGAAACCACCTTTAGTGAACAAATTTTACAAGGTTGCACTAAAATATGATAGCAAGATAAAAATATACAAGTACAATCTCATGCCTTTTTATAGGGAGAGACCATTGATGCTATTTTATGCAACAATTTTGATGCATTATTGTTATCACTTTCATTAAAGGAGGTCCACTCCTGAAAATTATGTAGGCTGCCTGTGAAGTCTGTAAAAAGTCCATCAACACCTATCGTATTAATCCAATAATCATACTCTGCATATGGATCTTGATGAAAGTTCACGTGCAGAAATGCGTTCTCATTTCGGTATGTGTATGGGTGCACCTGCATTGGAATTAAAGAAGATGAAATATAGGAATGCAATTCTTTTTTGTGATGCAAAAAACAATGGCCTATCTGAAGCATTCATATTTCAGAAGATAATCAGAGAAAACCATATTAATAAGACAAAAGAAAAAACATGGCAATCTCCCATAGTAATGGAAACAAATTATTTATGCTTCCAACATGATATTAGAAACAAAATCTTTAATTCATTATTCACTCAAGTCCTCAATGCAATCAATCGATTTGTCAAGAGCAACCCATATAACTTATTATTTGAGTCTCAGAATTTTGCATTTTTTCGTAGTGAGTAATATTAGAACTTCAGTGGAAGTATATCAATTGAAAATAGCTGCATGTTATGGTATACCATAATTCCTAACAAAGTGTCATGCTTGTACTGCTACAACATTGGTTTTTGTTATGGCTATCCATGAATCACAACTCTTAGTAGCAAATTAGACCAAAAAAAAGGTCTCTCTCTCTTTTGTTCTGTTCTACTGTCATTCAACCTTTGGCATGTATTATGAGTATGTCTTGTCAAGAATGCTACAGTACAACACTCGACTTGACCCTGTACTCTACTAGAATACTAGTACAAGAAGAAAATGATCACAACTCTTAGTAGCAAATTAGACCAAAAAAAAAGGTCTCTCTCTCTTTTGTTCTGTTCTACTGTCATTCAACCTTTGGCATGTATTATGAGTATTTCTTGTCAAGAATGCTACAGTACAACACTCGACTTGACCCGTACTCTACTAGAATACTAGTACAAGAAGAAAATGCAATGTCAAAGAAAAAGGTTTCACTACCATGACTACTTAAACTTCAACCTTTTATAACCAGATTACCCAAGTCTTTACAGAGAAGAAACTTGCCTGTAGGTTATGTGCATGGGCTCTCGAGACCAGATCAGTAGCTGTTTGCAAATAATTATTTACTACAGGAACCACAGTATCCTTCCACGGTCCAATTCCCACCACATAATCTTTAATGAAGTCAAAGTAGGTATCTGAAGTAATTTCCCAATAGGACTGCATATCATAAATTTGATGTCAGTTAGGAGAAATATAAATATTGAAAATTTAAAGAAAAAATTATATGGCAAAAATTAGACATAGGGATACAATTTTTTTAAAGATGGGTCTTTAATCTTTATAAAGAGTTTATTCTTAGTAATCTGTAAACTGCATAAGTAGTCCATGGGGAGATAACACTCAGAATAATACAAACCTGATTAGTGTCTTGAGTTGGAACTGTAATATCATCAATTAAAAATATCTTGGGCAAGTCTGTCAGGTTTGATGCATATATAAGTGAAGTTGGAGCAAATGACTGGATAAATACAGGTTGTTTTAACCAATCCTTTGACATGTATGAACCCTTGTATCCATACTTCTTAAGTGTCTCCACAAACCTGTCCTCAAATTTCTTACCATCTTGCCACTTCACCTGTATCAAATTAAACATTACCCAAGTTTTGTCTAACAAATAAAAAGATATCTATCAGCATCAACAAATCAAACTTTTGACCATGAAATGGTGGCAGACATTACATATCCTGATGCTTTCTTTGGGTAATTAGTGAGTATGAGGCCAACTTAATGTTGTTTTCCTAACTCAAACCAGGAGGAAGTTCTTTAATTAATCATAGACATTAGAAATTTAGAACCAGACCATGAGAGATCAGAATAGAATAGGAAACCTCTATGGCGCTTTCTTAGATATAACCTTATTACAGAAAAAGGCATAACGCTACATTCTTTGTGGCAGCTTTCAGGATACTCACATGCTGGTTGATCAATACTGGATTTTTAAGCTCCGGATATATTCCAACAACTCTGGGTGCATCCAGTGCGATTGAAATGAACTCTTCAAAAGTAATAATAGGAAATTTTCCTGAGGGATACACCAAAAGAGAATATACTTAAAGATCCTTATTTATCAGAGTTATTGGACTTTAAAAACCATTTTTTTCTTTTTTTTGTAAAAATGTATGCTTAAATTCAGAGTTATTTATCAGAAATATGAACTAACCATTATATTGTTGATCCCGAAAGGGATACCTCTGCTTCACTCGTAATGACTTCAGTTCTTTAAGTGTAAAATCAACTGCATATGAAAAAAATAATTTTTAATTCTCAGTTAATTATGTTGAATGGCAATATTGCAAAGATACCGCTATAAAAAAATGCAAAAAATGCTAGTATGTTGGTGTTAGAATATAAATTAATTTTTGCCACATTCTAACTGCTTAAAGATTCTTATCAGTTGGGTGCTCATGTATAGTCAATCTTCAGTTAGAATATAGGACTTACAAATAATCCACATCAACACAGTATGAAAATAACATTTTAAAAGTGTTGAAATCAGGAGGGCTCACATACCAGTAAAAAAACCAGTGGTGTTGACCCCTTGAACTTCATAGGTCCTTTTACGATTTGCAAATTCCTTGTGTTCTGCAATATCAGTTGTCTCATCAAGGGTCACATCATGAAAGCATATAAGAACACCATCTTTAGAAGATAGGATATCTGTTTCAATGAAGTCTGCACCCTCTTCAATAGCTCTCTGCAGGAATGCAAGCTTTAGTACACGTTTTATCAAGATCAGCTATTCACCAGGTGATCAAGTTTATAAGTATTAATAAAAACCATCATATTGCCACATCTAATCATTAATAGTCAGAAGCTTTCTAAAACTATGAGAGCTGGGTTAAGCTCAAAGCATACAATATCTAACTAATGTGGATGTGTCTCAAGACAAAAATTTACCATGTATGCAGGAGAAGTTTCTTCAGGAATCTCTCCATTTGAACCTCGATGTGCAATGTTGTATGGACGAGAAGTTTGTAGAGGCTGTCTATTTCCATTAGTCGATTTACTAGGAAGCGGATAGAATGGCCTTCCGGAACACCCAACAAGGAGTATTAGGAATACAAAAGGAGCAAAGCCTGAAAAATGTAAAAATACCAAATTTAAATCATCAATTCCAGACCTAAGAATGCTGACCTACATAAATAAATACATATTTGCACATTATGTTCATTTTTCATATATTTGGAGAACAGAAGTCTGCTGAGTCTATGGTGTACAAAAAACTCTCATAACAATCAAATAAAAAACGCCTTCTTATAAATAGAAAAGGAAACCACAACCTCGTATTGCACAACTAGGTCATCAATTTGCTAAATTAAGAAAAAATCAAAGGCACTTTAGAACTGAAAATCAGTTTTCACTTTTCCCAAAATGCAAGAGTTAAAAATCCTGTACAATCACCTAATTAGCTTTGTGTCAATCCAAATTTCGTTGTCTATGATTCTATGGTCATTTACTACAGCAACATAGCATACTTTCATTGGTTTAAAGAATGGTCACTCCAGACTATATTTAGCAACAAACTTCGTCCAAAGAAATTCCGAAGCAGAGATCAAACGACAAGGCTTCAAACAAATCAAACAAAACCAGATAAGCAATTGCAAAGGGCAAACAAGCAACCAAGATACAAACCCAGATAATCAATACATATATTTTTTTTAATAACAAAACTGAAAAACCCCAGTAATGTTTCACACACAAACATTGAAAAATTGACACCATCATCAACAAGAACAATACTGAAAGACAAAAAAATTCAAACTTTGGGGTCAAGTTTGGAGCTTACAGAGTGAGGAAGCCATGGTGTGGGCCCAGCTTCTCTCAGTCTGCTGCTGCTGTGTTTCTTGAGCTTTTCTGAGAACTAAATAATGAAGAATGAGCTAAAAAGCTTGAATTTTGAAGAATACATGGTGTTGTGTTTGGTGGAATCGTGTGTGACCGAGCCTTAAAACATGGAGGCTCGGAGTGTTTAGCGCCATGGATCGACCTGTAAACCCAAGAATATTCCTCAAAATAGTTGGGCTTTACAAGGAAAAGTATTTGGCAGTGACACGTTATGTGCCAATGGGACGCTGATACTGCAATAGTGCAATCGTAGCCATTAACGTGTGGGGGATGTTGGACACGTGGATGTTGATGATGGGGTTTGTTTTTTAGTAGTTTTGAAGGTCACGGTTTTCTTAGATAATGGCTTTGCACTGGGATGTTAAGCTGACCGACCAGTTGGCGTTGACTGAATGGTGATTTGTCACATGTGGCGTGATATATATATATATATAATATATATTACTTTTTGGATCTTAGACCATTAAAATAATAAAAATAGTAAATGACAAAATAGAAGCTTAAGTATTCCACCAGAAAACCAAAGCTCAAGTAATGTAAGCTCATGAAAACTTTTAAATAATAAAAAAGAAGGCTGAAAGTGATAGAGATTCTACTCATAAGTCCCACATAAGATAATTTAGCATTAAGTGAAAATGAAAGTCCTAATAAGAATTATAAAATTAACAAGAGGAAGGAATGGAGAATTATGGCTTTCTTAAATTTTTAGATAAAAGTAACCTAAACCAACCAACACTTCATATATTTAGATAAAAGTACATAAACAGCAAAATAACCTAATATATTCCGTCCAGAAAAACACAATTGTTCCAGTAAAGGACCACATATAGGATAATAGAGAGAGGCTTCATTCTAAAAAGAGCTAATTATTGAACTCAGGGTGTTCATAACTTAACATCCAAGGGGTGACCAGAGCCACCACCATTGGCCTAGAACGGAAAAGTATTAGTGCAGACAGTAATGTGCCTCATCGGATGTTCCACCTCCCCGCCTCCGGCATGCTTGACAAATTCAGCTGGAGAGAGGAAGCTGCCATGACAAACACATACTATCCTCACGTTCCCTTTCAGATACTGGTACAGAAAGCCTTCAATTCTCCTCCCATTGGGGCCATTCCCAGTGGTTCTCACACAAGGCATTTTGGATATTGCTTCCATTCCTTTCTCCAAAATATTGTCATTGGAATCAGTGTCATCTGAAACATTGTCATCTGAAACATTGCCATTGGAAGCATTTCCATTGGCAACATTGCCATTGGAAGCATTTCCATTGGCAACATTGCCATTGGAAGCATTGCCATTAGATGCATTGCCATTGGAAACCTTGACCTTTTTTGAAGCATTTTCCAGCTCGTTTTCTGTGGGATTGGCATGTTTCCCATTGGCCTTTCCTGCAGAGGTGACCACAGGCTTGACGTCCTTTTCTACAGGCAGGGGCTCAGTACGGGTAGTGCTTTCTCTTGCAGCCACACCCCCCGGTCCTGCATGGAATTTACACCAATTCAAATCTCTGAGGAATAATGAACAATAGAGCAAAATTCAATGGAATGTCACATGTCAATGCCAGCTAAATACTCTAAACTGAGTCTTAATCAGCAGGGACTTCAATGAAAAGTTCTAAATAGCAATAATTATTCCTGCTGAAAGTTCTTGATTGAAGTTTTTAGCATGTAAAATAACAATATTTATCAGCAGAAAAGTTTCAAGAATGATAAAATATCCATTAATGTAGCAAGAAATGTCATCATGTGCAGCTTATAGTTCCCAACATACACAGATTTGAATGAAAAGGCATCATCAGCCCAAAATATAAACATCAATGAGACATGAATATTGATTGTATTATGAGAAATGAAGTCCTTTCTAGATGGAGTGAATTCCTTTATGCTGACGGAAATAAATTCAAAAGAAGTGAACCAAGCTCCAATATATACAACCATAAAAATAACATAGTTGAACAGAAAAGTGGATATAAAACCTATATTTCGATAATATAGTTCATATGTTATGTATCCATACCAAAATTGGTATCCCAAATTATATTAAAACCCTTCTTCTGACGAAAAGGTTTACCAGAAGGGACATGATAAACAACACTCTAGACAAGCCACTTAAACATTTGAAGACCATGTAGCATGTTTTCTATGTTGGTATATGGACATTAGTTTCTGTTTCATTTTCAGAACCATGTATTGCATAGGACACCTAGAGGTTCAATGGCATCATTATTGAATCTGAGAAAACATTATTGAACTGGGATGCCATAGAAATTAACTTATTGTGTCTTTTAATCTTTTTCCTTCTTTCCTTAACCACACACTCACACTGGTGTTTCTGCTACAAAAATTGACATATTATGCTGAAGAATCGGTCCAGACCTTATCCCAAACCCCCTCAACGGAAGGAAGGGCAACAAAACTTCTCTTGAATCTAAAGATAACATAAGCTTTGCCACTATGAAACTTCAAGATATTCAAGACAAGACTCAGCTACAATTTAACATGCCAAAAATGAGAAGAGAGCACAAAAAAAAGCTTTTAGTAGTGAGAATGCTGCAACAGATGATGCTGGATATCCATTACCATGTATGGCAATCATGCATAAAAACAACATGGAATCTACTTTCATTTAACTTGGGAGAATGCAGGAATTGCAGTCCCAAAAATTTTTGCTGAATATTTATTTGGTTCACTTTTACGTCTCAAATTCTTATTAATAAACATGTAACTAAGCATCGCTAGAATATTAAGATCCTGCATTGAGTGAAAAAACATGTTAGAAAAGTACAATTTGCTATATGAGAAAAAAAAATTTGTTTGTTAAATGCTAGAATGGACTATGAAGATGAAACCTTTTTTTTTTTTCTAAATGAGGTCAGGTTAAAATTCTATATTAGGCCCAGATGCACCACTGTTTTCTTATTTTGTCGATACGTTGTCAGATATAGATTTTTCTTAATATTACTTTGTCGCTACGTTGTCGGATATAGATTTTTTCTTAATATTTGTCGATATGCTAATGAATTTGTTTTCTTTTCCTGTCGACGCATTGTCGGCTACAGATTCGTTCTTAATTTTTGTCGGCTACAGATTCGTTCTTAATTTTTGTCGGCACACGGATGTTTTCCAGATTCGATACTGCCACCATCTTAACCGTTGCAAAGCAGAAAAGAACTTAAGATCGTCTTTCCACATGGACGCCGCAATTCTCCTATCTTGCTTCCCCACATTCTCTGCTAGTTTGTTACACTTTTCATGTCCGAATCGAATATACCAACTACCGAATAGTATCAATTACCCTAACCAGGTTCACCAATCATCACCATCTTAACTGTTGACAGAGTAAAAAGAGAACTTAGATCATCTTTCCACATTGACGCCACAAATCTCCTATCTGGCTTCCCCACATTCTCTGCCATTTTGTTACACGTTTCATAATCGAACATACCAACTACCAAATAGTATCAGTTACCCTAACCAGGTTAACCAATCACCACCATCTTAACCATTCATAAAGCACAAAAGAACTTAGGTCATCTTTCCATGTGGACGCCGCAAATCTCCTATCTTTCTTCCCCACATTCTCTGCCTTTTATTACACTTTTCTTAACTGAATTGAATATACCAACTACCAAATACTATTAATTACCCTAAATTTTTTTTTTTTGTTGGTCAGAAACCTAACCAAATTGACCAGTAAGAATTTTCCCTTCTATGAACAATTCCTATACTTTCAATAATGACCTTCCAAAACCAATTGTGGTTCCTTATAAATCACATTTTCTTAGTAAATACATTGTTCATCTTTTCATTCTTATTTAACTGTCTTCACTAACACGCCATACATTCAACCATGAGCCAAAACATAAAGGCTTATAAAAAAAAAAAAACACACATCAAAATCATAAAAGAAGAAAAGATTCCATAACATCCAAACACATGGTATCTTTTTTGGAAAAACAACTACATATGCATTCCTCTTAACAGAAACATTATGCAGCAAAATTCTACTGCGATCTAACAGAATGTGAATCTAAAACCAAGGAAACCCAAATTATATGTGCATGACAAGCAGAAGATCAACTCAACAGAAGCATAAGATCCAACACTCATAATTATTTTTCTTTTATCTGAATATCAATTTAAATCAAGCAAATATTAAAAAGATTAACCAAAAAAAAAAACAAAAACAGAAGTAAATAGCTTGAGTTTGTGGGTTTTACCTGAGAGGTATGTGATATACCCCTCTGCTTTGAACTTAACGACTGCACAACAGGCCCCGTTGCCGGCGTTTGGAGCAGAAGCCACCTCAGACAGCTGCGCGGCTTTGGCTCCCTTCGCCGTCAGCCTTTTCTTGGCTTCCATTCTCTTCAGTGCCTGCAAGTCCTTGACACTGAGCACACGCTGCCCTGTCTCTGCCGGAAGCGAGCTTGATCTCTCCAGCGAAGGCAGAGAAGCAGCTCTAGGCGGCGTCGTTTTGGACCCACCAGCCTCCTTGTTCAGGGTTATCACTCCGGCCACCGATGAAGAGCGAGTCAAAAGCTTTTCGGTGGAGTTTGCAAAGTACAGACCACCAAGAGAGAGTCCGAGATTTACCTCTGCTTTCTCAGAATCGGTTGATTTTGGTTCCTGGGTCACTTTCCCAGGTGCAAATCTTTGCAAAAGGTTGGTTGGGTTTTCGTCCTGTTGCATGGAGAGCTTTAGTTCAGCAACCTGGTCCTTGTTTGAGTTTGACTCGGCCATTGAAAACCGAAATTGGGCTCAGAAACGCTTCCTTTAAGCTTCTCTGTTGCAAAGAAAATTATAGTCAGGCATAAAATCTCAGCAAAAATGAGCGGTAGCATGAAAAATTTGACAAACCCAGATGAGTGTGTGCACTGTACACACAGAATCAGCTTTAACCCAGTTCAGAACTGTAGCAGAAAAATGAAGAAGCAGGAGTGTGAGCGAGAGAGAGCGAGAGAGAGAGAGAGAGAGAAAGCAAACCCAGATAAGCTTACATGGTTTTTGACAGAGGAGTCCAGCAAAGGCTTTGGTGGAGAACTGCAAGTGAGTGATGGATTTATTGGCAATGAATCAAGAAAACTGACGCATTGGCATTGTACATGGCACTTGACAACGCACTTCTCAAGTCCACGTGGTAATCAGTGGAGGAGGCAGAGCAGAGCAAGAGTTTGAAAGAGGGAGAGAGAGAGAGAGAGAGAGAGAGAGAGAGGTTCACATCACGTACGGTTACGCTTTAGCTCTCTCACTCTTTGTAAGTTGCAGCTGAATGAGCCACTTCCACCACCACCTGTAACTAGCTGTCTCTCTCTCTCTCTCTCTCTATGGCTCTTTCAAAGATTGGAACTTGGTCTGTAATTGTGGGAATGACCAAGGGCAATTGTGTAAGACAAAAAGGGTCGAGAAAGCACTATTCCTAGAGCGTCTTGTGTTTCGACTGAGGGTTGTGCTGTGAAGAAGGGGGCTTGGTGGCGAGAGTGGAAGGAGTTATAGTGGGCGTGGAAATAGTGTTTTGCCTTTAAATGCATGTAGGGAAGGAAACAAAAATGGAGCTTGGCGGTATGCACGGTGGTTTGGGCAAAGCCTGAAAATCCGTGGCCTCATGCTCCGCTTCAGAAGTCGGTGGCTGTGTTGGAGAAATTGAGGCACGTCTCAAATGTAGAGGAGGCTCATTAAAACCACCCCCCCAATTGCTAATTTATGCTCATTTCAAAACGCCTTCAAAATCCACTTCAATTCAGTCTTCTAAAATCCCTTACCTCTTTATCAATTTTGAACTTTACCTACTCAACTACTTTATCAAAAAAATTGGGTCTCTTTAAAAAAAAAAAATTACAGAAATAATCTACTTATTAGTCGTCATGTTTCATTTTAATTCTCAAATTTTTATATTAATTCAGTAATTATCTGATATGTTTTATTTTAATTTAAAATAAATAATTTTATCTTTAAAAGTCAACTTATTAATACAAAATTGAGGAATAAAATGACAATTCATAAAAAAAATTTGTAAACCAAAACAAAACTCAACGAAAAATAAAAGACTATTTCTAAATTAACGAAAAAAAGAAAAATGAGTATCCAAATTCACAAAACGCACACTTAACTCGGAGAAAA
>QANT01002920.1:0-27492 GCA_003254885.1 Purshia tridentata
AACCAAGTGCCTTTTCTTACTGTCATGGAATTGATATGCCTAAATGTGTCCTTGATTAGGGAAAAGAGTAGAATTTTTTTACCAAAAATGACTCTTAAACTATTCTAATATGATTAATATAATATTCCATTTATTCATATATTGTCTTTATTTGTTGGTCTATGTAATGAAGACCTTATATTCCATTGATGCATATATTGTCTTTATTTGTTGATTTATGTAATGAAGACCTTGTTCATTTCAACCTCTGTACTTTCTATTTTGTTACATATTTTCAGGGTCACTGAATATCATGTGGATGGATTTAGATTTGATCTTGCCAGTGTTCTTTGTCGGGGAACAGATGGAAGTCCACTTAGCGCACCACCACTTATTAGGGTAATCTATTTACAAATACAAACATATACATATATATTTGTATTTGTGTGTGTGTGTTGGGGAGGGGGGGTTGTTCTGGTTGACAATTATTAAGATTACGAAGCGTTTTTGGTTTGATGTTGACAATTATTTAACTGCATAAATTCTCTGTGTATCTCATTTCTAAAATCTAGTTCATGGTTACTTGTAGTTACATGTTTGTGGTCATTGCCATGAACACATTATATTTGAGTTTTGAGTTTATACAGATATGCCTTCTAGTTTTTGCATGAAGATTCTAGAAGTTTAGTTGTGAGGATTGACTTAGCGTTGATTTTTGGATCAGGCTATTGCCAAGGACTCCATCCTATCAAGATGTAAAATCATTTCCGAACCTTGGGATTGTGGAGGTCTTTATCTTGTTGGATGTTTTCCAAATTGGGACAGGTAATCAATGTTACAAATTTAGAATTTATCCTATTTATATGTTATTCTGGTCTCCTTTGGATGTAACCTCTGTTTTTTTTATTTTATATTATTTATTATTGTTTTGCAATACTTATAGAAAAACGTTTCAATTCATCGTCCAGAAGTATCAGTAATTGGGATTTACCAAAATGTTGGTATCTATGATAATACGTGTAGAAATTATGGAAACGTCAGAAATTTGCTTAAAAACATGAAAATTTTGAACCAATATTTTGTAAATATGATAAACAATTAAATTTGTATTTATGGATGGTTGATTGGAAATTACAGGTTTATTGTAATTTATGCAGTGGACAACTTAGGCCACAACTTTGTACTGCTATAGTGTTTTAATAAATTTTGTTTCTTATCCAAAACTAAATAAATAAACAAATAATATATGACATGTAAAGTGTAACAGTTCATGCCGTTGACACAAAGATTACTATGATATGAAGAAGAATTGATTCTTATTGGACAATGTGACAAACTCATCCCATTAAATAAAATTAAGGAAATTTTTTGTATCACTTAACAAGGCGGCAAAACTGGGAGAGTAGCCTATGATGCTAAAATTTAACTAAGATAATGAAATAGTTAAAAGATGGCATGAAAGTGAGTTCTGTGATAGAAATAGTAACTTAATTCTTGCCATGTTTTGAAAATATTGTTTGGTCAATTAGACTGTTTAAATGGTTTTATATTTAGTGCACTTAATGTTATTGACATTACATGTATTACTTATTGGATTCCTCTAATGCAGGTGGGCCGAATGGAATGGGAAGTATCGTGATGACTTAAGGAGATTTATAAAGGTATTTCCATGAGATGACAATTATATAACTTAGATGGGTCTGTAGCTTATCCTGTTTGTTAACTTTAATGCAAAGTAAAAATAGTTAAGCTGTTAAAGCAATAAACGTTGAAGTATATGTATAGATCAATTGAATTAAAAAAGAAAAAAGAAAAAAAAGAGCTAAATTCGATGTGAAAGGATTTGTATAAATTTAAATAGGTTTTCATTTGAATTCGATAGTGGATGTTTGAAGCTTTATCATAAACTGATGCAATGGGATAAATTTTAGTATGATAAAATTTTATTTTTCAATGTGTTTGTGTTTCAATAAGAAAAGCTTGTTAGTTCATTCATTCTTTTGACAGAGATGAACTTTCAACATTTCATTTATATATATATATTTTTTTTCCCTCTTGTTGCTTGGCATGCTTTAATCCTTTTTTTTTTTTACCTCTNCATGCTTTAATCCTTTTTTTTTTTTTACCTCTTTTTGCTTGGTATGCTTTAATCCTCTTTTTTATTAGTACCTTCTTAGCACCACTATCTAGAATCTAGTTGTGTGGTTTGTGGAGATGAAAGCACATTTACATTATAAATTCCACAAACACACATGCACAAGTGTTTCTTTCCAAACAGTTTGGCAACCAGGCTGTGAATCTGTTCCATTGATTAGGTTGATTCTTACCTGAATGTGTGGTCCAAAACCCCAGATTCACAGTCTGGCAACATAAGCATCTTAGGTAGCCAGACTATTTTACGAGAGAATATACCCCATATATGTACACATATATACACACGCACACATATTTATTCTTTGTTTTAGATCTTTCATTAAAATTTCTTTATACAGGGTGACTCTGGTATGAAAGGAAGTTTTGCAACTCGCGTCTCTGGGTCTGCTGACCTTTACAAAGTAAGCATTGATATTCCATTAATATTGTGGTAGTATCATTTCCCTGTTTTATAAATATCAATTTGGTAGTTGTTGATGTTCAATATGCGAACTTGTTAAGCAGGCTTTTTAGTCCAAATTTTGTATTCCAACGGGGATAATTTGTCCCAGCTTAATAAATCAACAAAATTGAACATGGAAATGGAATTATTATTATTGGGACTGAAAACATATCCTTCGAGTTCTATTGTCATGGTGAAGTTGGAGTGACATTGGAAATGGGAATATCCCAGTTATAAATTACAATCCAAAGGACCGCATGCCTTATATTTTCATGTTAAGGGGGCCTACATCTTTCTTTTCTACAAATTATCCTTTCCTCTACAAACTATATTGATTAAAACTGGTACCAAATGCCTTTCTTATTGACTCTTTTATTGTGATGCAACCAAAGGACCCCCATGCTCATTCTTAACATGATCAAATGTGTATTTTTCATTTCTGGTTGCTACAGTACCCCAAAACTTTCCATCACTACTAGAGTACCTGATCTTGCAACAAAGAAGTACAGATGTTATTTATTTTGTCTTAAGATGGTACCTACCAATATCATAATGTGGATTTTGTATTGTTTTACTTGGTCTTGATACATATCTGTGAAATACTTTTGGCTTCTCTTAAATTTCTATATAGTAATAAACATCTAGCTCCCATCTTATTTTCTATCACTAGAGAATTTTTTAGCTGAAAGTCTGCATCAGTTGCTGCTGCTGCTGCTGCAGTTAATGCAGAGAATTGTAGTTTTTCTTTTGTTGCATATACAGTTTGTTTTCAGAAATTTCTGTTACTGCCGCATTTAATACAAGCTCTAGTTATATCATTTTATGTTCTCATAGTTTTCACTCATTCCACAGGTGAATAAGCGCAAGCCTTATCATAGTGTTAATTTTATTATTGCACATGATGGGTTCACACTATATGATCTTGTTTCATACAATTTCAAGGTACTTAAACATTTTTAAGCTATCAGTTTGTCACTTATTGAAGTCTATGTCATACAGTCTTTCCCTTGATTGTTGGTTTTGTAGCACAATGATGCTAATGGTGAAGGTGGAAATGATGGAAGTAATGATAATTTGAGCTGGAATTGCGGTTGTGAAGGTAGGGCAAACTTTGATGCATGCTCATAGATATATTTTACAATATTTTTTGCATTGATTTATCGAAACTTGTGAGGACTGAAAGTTTGTAGTCAAGTTGATGGCATCTTTTTTATTTCATGCCATTATGGGGGAACTTTCTGTCAGAGACTCAGAATACGTGCACACGCGGGGGCGAGGGGTGTATTAGCAATTTCTTATCACAATACTGGGAGTCTAAAGTAACAATTATTACTAAATTTGGTGTATCAAGTTGTGATAATCAAGTAAATGCACAAAACCAATAGTGTCTTTCTATTTCTATTGCAAAGTCTCGGTGTACAATCTGACAAAAAGTTCATGTGCTATGTCTTTGGTCTATTAAGAAAAGGAGTAGATCTGATCTTGTTTTACTCATCTTCGCTATCTTCCTCAATGCCTAGGTAGTGTAAGTTTTAATTTCTTGTTACAACTATTGGAAAATTGATTAACAATTACTATTAACTAGGATTGTATGAAGTAGTAGTGAATCAGTGATCAAGTAAATGCACAAACATTAATATTTTCCTTTTTCTTCCTGGTTTTCATAAACATACATTGTTACTGAAAACATCAAATGTGACCCGAAATCATGGTTGCCCTTTTTTAAGTGTTGTGCATTTATTGTATAAGATGTATAAGAAGAGGAGACAAAACTTGCTCCTGACAATGGGACATGCCAGTTATTTGGTACAACTTTCCATATTTTCTTCTCTTAAAAGTTATTTTGCCAGCACAGGATTTACATGGTTACACATCATGCAGTGTCGGATATGAATGGGTACTTAAATAAAGAACAAGTTCTCTCCTTCTCTCTCATACAAACAAAGATACCTGTATACATACCTACAGACGTACAAATGTTCTGGGTAGGTTGACATGTCAGTGGAAAGGTTAATCTTGGGAACTGAATCTGTGGTGGGAACTGTCAAATCCCAGGCAGTTTGCAACTGGAGGAATTTGGTTCACTTGAACTGGAATTGCTTTAATTGTCAAGCAGGAAAAGGGAGGGAGGCTGGGAAAGCCAACCATGCAGCGTTGATTTGTAGTTATCTGTTTGTGTTTCTATTTTTTGCATATGAGGAAAAATTTTAATTTATCTATATTTATTCTACAGGAGAAACTGGTGATTCTATTATTAGGGCTATACGTTCCCGGCAAATGAAAAACTTTCATTTGGCATTAATGATATCTCAGGTAAATTTATTCAAAAGCTATTTTATGTGCCACAAACATTTGTTACCTTACTTTTCATATGCGCCATTATTGTTGAGAAATTATATCAGACTTGTTAAGTTTGGATATATAGTTTCAGAATTCAGATTTTACTTGTTATTATCCTATTATTGGCATCATTTAAAAAATTGCCGTGCCTCTTTTAGCTAGTTCTCTCATGCCTGTTGATTGGCAGTAAGTAGGTTTACTATTCCCCCTTCTCTCCAATCATTCATTTTTTTAGGTTCTTGCTGCAGTTGACATTCCTAAATATTTAAGTTGTGATATGCCACTAGTGAGAATTTAGTGCTGATGTAATTTTTGACTGAATATTTTAACCAGGGAACACCAATGATGCTGATGGGGGACGAATATGCGCATACGCGAAATGGAAATAACAACAGTTATGGACATGATACTGCTATTAACCATTTCCAGTGGGGACAGGTGAATTATTATTTTTTTATGATATCTTACAGCATTACTCTAGATGGCTGACATGGAATAATCTTTTTGCATGGCAGTTGGAGGCTCGTAAGAATAATCACTTCAGGTTTTTCAGTGAGGTGATAAAATTTCGACACACACGGCATGTATTTGGTCGTGATACATTTCTTGAGAAAGTAATCTCCCTTTGCTTTTGTCTTATATCTGGTGCATTCATGCTTTTAAATTTAACTGTAAGCATTCACTTCTACGACTCATTACACACTTCATTTGTGCAGAATGATGTGACATGGCATGAAGATAACTGGGACAATTATGACAGCAAATTCCTTGCATTTACGTAAGTAACTACTCCTATCTTCTTAGTAAAATATAGATATTTGATGTAGTAAATTTGAATTTGTTTTCAAGATCTTGCATGAGGGGAGTGCTGCAGTGTTTCCAGGGCTATTGGGCCTTGGAATCATAATCATGCTTATTGAATTAGCAAAATAAGTGTGAATAATTTATTAAGTGATCATGCCTTCAAATAGTCCATACATTAGATGGTTTTTGGTCCCTTATATGGTTTTGAGCTGATATGTTGGCCGTCTCCTTTTATGTTCAGACAATTTGTACGAGCACAGGTGTTTTAGTTAGATACTTACCACATAGAAAAGCAGCTGATATTTCCTCCTTTCCTTCTCCTTTCTGCCAACAGCACAGCATTGGTCGTGTTCCCATAGCAGCTGTATAGCATTTTGTGCTTTCCAGCTTTTCTTCTTGTTATGATTTATTTCCTTTTCTTTCTTCTATTGGATATAGGCCTTATAGAATGTCCTGAAGTCATTGAGACAATGCATTTTTCTTTCTCCTAGATTCCAATTGTCAGCAATAAGTGTCCTGCCGTCAGATAGTGCTTGAGGCCACTTGCATTGGAAGTTGAAACTGAGGGGATGAATGAAATTAGCTATGGTTTGATTGGAGATGCCTAATATCATATTACATTGTTGACTGTTAATCCTTATGGCTTCATAGTTTTACCTTTCTTGATCCCAAATCTTGCTGTGATGGAGCTAAGGTAGATAGCTCAACATTACCACAGAGAGATGTTGGCTAGATAACTCATCCCTTTCATGCTAATTAGATAAGATCAAAATCAATGTATGATTCTGTTTGCAGCAGTTGACTTTTAAAGAATGTTTTATCTTAAATCGATGGAGATGTAATAAGAGGATAATATTGACTTAAGGGCACTAAACAAAATTTATATTGGATACATTAGAAACATAAACTGAACTACAAGGTTTTGAATCTGAATGTGTTTGTGCAACACTTCTGTTGAAATGTTTGTTTTGCAGGTTTCATGACAGCAATGGAGGAGACATCTATATGGCATTCAATGCTCATGATTACTTTATTAAAGTTCCAATACCCGCACCACCAGTAAAGAGGAGATGGTTTCGTGTGGTTGGTTCTTTTCCACTTCTACTACATAATCCCAAGTTTGCTAGCTGATGTTCACTGATAACCTGCATAGTCTACAATGTACAGTGCTTTGGAAAAGCACTATTGATTGCCACTTGTCTTTCATTTCTTATTGCCATCCTGCATGCCACATCCCTTTGTTTTATTCGCTTCCTGGCTATTGCTAAAATAACTTTTTGTACAGTAAAATCACGCATTTTTTGACCACTGTTTTTTACCCCCTTTGCGGATGCTTGAAACACGCCCTTCCCAGTTCACTTTACATAACCTCCAGACTGTCTTTCTCCTTTTTTGTGTGCTTCCTACTCGTATGTTATGCTTCCCATACTGTTTGAGGTTTCTGGTTTTACACATACTCAATCTTTTATGTCCATATCTTCACTGTATTGTTATTACAGATTTCCAGACAAGTCAACTGACAGCAAGCCTTGTTGAATTGCAGGTGGACACTAATCTTGAGTCTCCCAATGACATCGTGCTTGAAGGAGTCCCTGGAATTGAAGGCACTTACAACATGGCCCCCTTCTCCTCAATTCTTCTTGAAGCGAAATGATGACATGACTTCAAGGTTCAGCTTTTTTTCTATCTAGGACAAGATTATTCTTTAGAAATCCTTGAACTCTAGGAATGCATATCCATGCTACTGGGACGAGTAAAGTAGTTTTAATTCTGGAGTAGTTCAGAATCAGATCACCAATAAGGAACAACCAGCCTCAACCTTATATATGCAGGGAGCTATGAAAGTATTTATGTACTTGCCATAATTATATAATCAACCAATAGGATGAGAAAGCGCCTGTAATTACCACAATGATAATAGAGGCATAAACAATTGCACTAAAATGTAGTTTGTAAATTGTAATGGAATCAAATATGAATAGATGAATACTTATAAAAGCTTTTGGGATATACTATGATGTCTGTAGCATTAATCTAATCATCAAAGTACATTATACCCTATAACTTTTCCGAAGAAGTTAAAGATATGTTTCCACTCCTTTTTGGGTCACTGTTATTAGTGTATAATTTACTTATTCAAGCACCAGCTGAGTTCATTAGGTCTCCCTGTTAAGGTGTAAATGTCATTCATGTTTCTTTGGTTCATCATTGATTGATGATTGTGATGAGTGAAGTACGTCTGCAACTGGAAGATTAATATATCCACCATGGAATGGTGGTGACAGATCAAACGCCTATAAATTTATACCCTATGATAAAAATAGGTGAATCTGTCGATTCAATGGTAAAAAATTTATGCAGACAGACCAAACGGTCTACAAATTTATACCGTATAATAGAAATGGGTGCACCTGTCGATTCAGTAGTGAAAATTTGCATGCACTTTACGAACGTTCGTCTGGTAGCAAATTAATATATTCAATAGCTCTTGAATATTTCATTAATTTTATGTTTAGGAGTCTACAAAAGTAGCTTTGACATATTCTTGGCGAAAGGGTAAAGCACATAATTAGCATCTTCTGCATGCTTTTTCACATGCATTTCTTGCATACGTTGCATGCATTTATGTCATGAGCGAGGAGGTGGAAAAATTCAACTGCTTCTTCCTTTAATGATTGTAATTTGCATTTTGCAGATGGTGATGTACTGATGTCGGTGCATATACAAACATAAAGAATCACACCAGTCAAACTTGAAAAGAGAGATTGATCGAGTTGTCTTCGGCCTAAGATTGATGCCTCTCAGGATTTCTGATGACAAAAAAAAATGGTGATGTACTGATGTCGGTGCATATACAAACATCACACCAGTCAAACTTGAAAAGAGAGATTGATCGAGTTGTCTTCGGCCTAAGATTGATGCCTCCCAGGATTTCTGATGACAAAAAAAAAAAATGGATAAGTCAATATCAACGTTCCCTTCAATTAGTTTTGGGAATTTTTAAATATGCAAAATATACTGTACATATACCCTTACACTGCAAAATGATAACACATATTTTGTTATACAATAATACTATTCTTATTATATTTTTATATTATATTTTTTTATACCATTTTATTTATTTTATGAATGTAAACTTATCATACCAACTATTATAGTCAATTTATAATACCGGCGGATATTTGATACTGGCATTTTATTTACTTAGAGACCAATAAATTCTTATTCACTTTATTATAGATTTATTAATTAAAATTTCTAAATTCCTTGTGTATATATTAGGGTGCATGCTATTCAATCGCATGTTGAAAATGGTCATACGTATTGCTAGTCAAATTGACGCTACTGTGATTGAGCATATTGAGAGAAAAATTTCATATTAGAAAATAATATTTTTTATAATAATTTATAAGTCTTAAATTTCTCAACAAACGAATTTTAAGATGAATTGAATACATAGACTTTTTCAATAACAACCGTTACACCCCCTACTAGTATATATATACACCAAACGACCCAATATAGTATTACTTTTTGACAACACACGTACGCAGTCAACAATAACCTTGTGTGTTTGCCATTGGCAAGTTGGTGAGATTTTCATAGAGGGGGAGAGAATTTTAAGTGATGAACGTAAATATGACCTCAGTGCTATGAGTCATGATCATCACCACCAGAAAAGCAAAGCAAAGGGTTTCCAAGTTGGGTTTCCCATCTGCTGCAGAAGCTGTTCCTCTACGACTCTCTCTTCCTCTCTCTGTGTCTCGGTCCCAATATTCAAGAAATTAGTCTGTCTGTGAATTATTTACCAGTTGGGTTATCCTTCTCTTGTCGTAGACTCGTAGCCAAAGATTTGGTTTCTCAGAGTCAATATATAAGAAATCCCAAATATTATCAGACTGATCTAGTAGTGACACCAATTCCTGGTCTGCTTCCAAATTCTTATACAACCACCTGTTCACCACGCGGTATCAAACTTTTGAAATTTCTGTCACAGCTATTAAATCACAAAACAAATTTATCAATATTTACACTATTTATATTTAACTTTTTCTTAAATCACGGGATCACAGGAATAAATCTACAAAATCTATACACATGTTGCTACATTGAAATTGAAATTTTGGTCATTACATTGCATAATTAATTTTTTCACTCTTAAAATTAAATTGACGGATTCATTTTTTATTATTTAAACACAGATATTCTATCATTATATATGCATATAATTGTATGTTATATAGTCACTGTATCAAAGTTTTTATGTGTAATTAAGTCAGGGGTAACAGGGTGAGGGACATATAAGTTTAGACCAACAAATTACAATGTAATAGGGGTAGATCATTAATGCAGAGTTAATATATCAAAGTCCGATATATTCCAGTGAAAGCATGCATGCATACCGATAAAATATCAAAGTCCTAATTTAGATGGATCAATACTCATTGTATATATAGGGTAATTAATGTTCATTTATCGAATATATGACATTGTCATGAAACTTTTTTGCATTTTGTGGTATATGTAACTAATCTTTTCCAACATGTATATGAAAACTACTTTTACATGATCTGATTTACGTGTATGTTGAGAGAAAGAGGTCTGCGACTGTCATACAAAAACAAAAAATAACAGGGTCGGCCAGTTCTGTGAGACCCAAAACAAAAAATATGGACTTTTTTTTTTGGCCAAGAAAAAAAAAAAAAAAAGGACTTTTGTTATTGACTTTTTGGATAATCGGATATGAGTTTCTGGTGTGTTGTATTTTTTGAGGTGTGGAGGCAATTTCAAGGAGGTTTTGATGTTTTTTGGCGAGTGGAATTGATCCAAGAACTTTTTGGATTAATTCACTAAGAAGTGGGATCGATCTCACAGAGATGAGTTTCTGGCAGAGAGGGATAGAGGGATCAATCCCAGGACGCGAAACCCTCTGTTTTGTTGATGCGTTTTTTACCTCCAAATGCTCCCATTTTGCCACAATGTATAAGCCTTAAGTCCTATGAGGTATAAATAGGAACTTATGGGCATTCAAAACCCTAACTTAGAGAGAGTGAAAAGAGAGTAGAGAAAGAGAGAGAAACACTTGAGAGATTTTGAATGAGAAATCTTATAATCCTTAAGAGTGAGTGAGAGATACATTTGTGGGCTCTTGTATTTGGGAATTCTCCCTCTTGTTCTTCTTCTTAATCAATAATGGAACCCTAGCAACCTTGTGGACGTAGCCCGTTTGATCAAATTGGCCGGGTCCACTGGCAGTTCCAAGGTGGGGTCAATTGACCCCATGAACCCAAAAATGTTAGCCTTAAACAAAATATTTGACCCCATGAGTTTGGATCTTGGCGGCAATTGCAGGGGCAATTTTATAGATAAAGTGTTTGTTTTTATGTCTAAAAGAAAAAAAAAATTGTGAAAAAATAAAACAATAGGCTATAATATTGAGTTTTCAATGTATGAAAATTTGTCTTGAACAATTATGATTTATAATATTGTGTCATTAATATTGAAGCCTTTTTTTCTATCCAAAATAAATATTCGTAGTCTTCTTAATCTTGACCCCATAACCATTAATTTCTGAATTCGCCACTGGCTGAGTCAACCATGTTACATTGATGTGTTTTCTTTTGCTTGCTTATTTGTGATTGCTTCTTGGGTGTAATTGCTATTTATTTGGGTGTGTTTGCTCTTGAGTTATGACCTATAAAATTTGGAATTTGATTTCTTGGTTGTTGTCTATTGTTGCTTTCACTTGTTATTGGCTAGGGATTGGGTCTAAATCTCTTACAAGTGATATCATATTCACCATATAAATGGACCAACGGTGCATTTTACTAAAGTGAAATAGTCATAAGTAAAAGAAATTTCAAAACTAATTAAATTATTATCAATAAAGTATTGAAATGTTCACACTAGTACGAAGTGTGGGAGTACTTTAGGGTCTGTTGGTTTTAGAAATTAAAATATTGAATTCTTGAGAAATAAATTCCTATGAATTGTTCAAGAAGAAGGAAATACAATTTGTTAGGGAGGAGAGTATAAGATTCACATTCTTGTGTTGATATTGCTAAAAAAGTAAACCATGATATACTTTTTCATTTCTATTTATGTTTTTGGGTTGTGTAGAAATAAAATGTGAAGTGAGAAATTAATGTTTATTGAGAAGAAAATAAGTGTGTAAATAGTAGTACTCTAAATTTAACAATATAAAAAAGGGAATTTCTATTTATATCCAACAATCTTTTTTTGTTACTCAATTTCTTAATTTATCCAACACCCACCCTTTTCAAATCAGTTTTTTCTTATTTTACCCAACCCAAATTACCACATTACCCTTATTAATAGATATCCAACCCATTATTTTAATTTTTTCTTCTTACCCACAATTTTACACACATACCTAACAATAATAAATTTATCTCCCAACCCAACCATTTACACTACACTCATACTCAACAAGCCAACACCATACCTAATAGCTGCCATATTCCCCTCGCCACCACCGAATAGAACACCCAATATCTCAGTCCTTAAGCTTTTTATTTGTTATTTTGGGCAAATTAAACATATTTTATGATGGATTTGTTGTTTTTATATGAATTTTATCCATTGATTTGAGTTTTTGGTAGATTTTTTAGTTGGATTCATTTATGTTGTAGGAGGCCATTCGGCTCTGGTTTGCCGAATTCATCGCAAATCTTTGGTTGGCATCAATCGGACATTTCTCATTTGTTCGGCCGGCTCCAACTGAACATTTCTCATTTGTTCGACCGACTACAACTGAACATTTCTCATTTGTTCAGCCAGTTACAACCGAAACTTGTAATTGTGTTTGGTTCTGGTTCTGGTTCACCGAACATGTTGCAAACCAGAAATTCCTAAAACGTCTAAAACATGGAAAAGAATGCAGAAAAATTACACAAAATGCACGCATACATCATTTAGAGGCTCATAGGGTACGATTTCACCATTCATCTGTCTAAAAACCCTTATTTTGATGTTAGGGTTTAATTTGATGTTAGTGTGAGTGTGAGAGAAGGTGTGAGTGTGAAAGAAGGTGTGAGCGAGAGTGAGGATGGTTAGGTTAGGGCTAGGAAACGAGTTAAGTATTAAGTGTTAGATATGAAAAAAAAATTTGATTTTTTAAAAGTTATAATTTGTTCTTATTGGTAATTATACTAAAAAAGAAAATGATCCATTCAAATTTAAAATATATATTGGATATTAAAATAAAAATGTTAAATATGGCTAAAATTTCCCTATAAAAAAGCATGAAGTCATGCTCGTAGCAATCATAACTTTACACACAAAAAAAATTATTTTTGTTAAGTTGATGTGAAAAATTGTGTATTCCCAAATTAGAACAAACGCGTTTCCGGATGGTGAATCTGGACGGCTGGGATTTCGCTTGCCCGTAAATTTAGTGAAGCCCGTCAATTTTGGACAAACGTAAACGGGAAAGTACCAGACGGGGACACGGCACCCAGGTATGATTCAATGATACGCGGAGCACGTGTTTTCCTGAGCTGTCTGAACGCTCACGGTAACAATTCGTAAGCCCACACGTAGGCTAGCGTACCCCCCCATTCGTTTACATAGTCAACCTTCTACAGTTGTGTCCCAAACCCTCCCCCCTATATAAACTCCTCTCTGTATCTTTGTCCTACTTCATACAATCTCGCTGTCCAAACCACTCTCTGCAAAATTTTCACTCTCTCTCTCTCTTCGAGTTACGATCGAACGGTCTCTAGACTCTCTACAATGGCTCGCTCGACATTCGCGTTCGTGTTGATGTTCGCTTTGGTTGCCGGCTCGGCTCTTGCTCAAGCCCCCTCAGCCGCGCCGACTGGTTCCCCAACCAAAAGCGCGTCTCCACCAACGGCGGCTCCACCAACTAAGACATCGGCTCCTGTTGCTTCTCCTACCTCGGCTCCTACACAAGCCTCGACTCCATCTTCGGCTTCAGCTCCAACCCCCACCGGAACTACTTCTACTCCGGCTTCAACTCCTACCAGCTCTCCTCCGGCTCCACCGACTTCGGCTTCGGGACCGTCCCCCTCCGGTGTCGTCACTCCGGCTGGCACCGGTGGTGGCTCGCCTGCTGAGGCTCCGACTGGTGGAGCGGGCTTGAACAGAGTCTACGGTGCCGGATCTGTAGCCGCGGTCGTCTTGGCGACGTCGTTTTTGCTGTAGATCGAGGGTTTTCAGTGTTTGGCTAACAAGATCCCGGAGTTTTATCGTATAATAGTGGTAGAATTAATTAGTACTATTTTTGCGATTTATTATTTAGTTTAATTTTAGGAGGTATTGGATGGACGGTGTTGATTTGATTATGTGGTGGAGATTCTGTTTAGTATTTTGTTATTATTACTCTTATTATTATTGATATTGGTGATTATGGATTAATTAGTTCTGTTATGAACTTGTGATTGAATCATATATTTAATTATTGAAACTGTTTGACGAATCCGAGTGGGTTTTAAATTTTTAATCCATTTGAGTTAAGAATCGGTGAGGACGTGGCGAAGAGGCAGTTTTTGTTTGATTGTTTGATACGGACAGTGGAGTTGGTGATGTTAGATTTATCGTGAAACTGGGTTTGGTTTTGTCGTTAGGTGAAGAAAAGTAGAGCATAGCTTTAGAGACCCACGTGCTTTGCTACAGACACGCAGACACTAAACAGCAACAAAGAGCTAAAAAGCAACCAAGAGCTTTAGTTAAACAAAAAAAAAGTAGAAAGACCTAAAGACCGAAGGGTTATAGGTTGGTAATATTATATTTGTTTAGGGTTAGAGGTGGATGAAAATTAGGGAACCAATGAGCAAATCCCATGTGTGCATTGGATGCATGTGGTGCATGTGGTGTCTGTATTGTATATGTTATCAGATAAGATAATATGATGGAACCAATGATCAAATCCCATGTTTGTTTGAGGCTCTTGGATTGATTTGGTTTTTGTGTTTTGAATTGATGAACGTGTTCTGCGTTGGGAATACTTGAATCATACCTAGGTGTGACCTGGAGGTTACCCCCATCTTCCAAAATGCTGGTTACCCCATTCTTCTAAAATGCTTGTTCGGTAGTATATGTTTAGGATTAGAACTGTTATTGAATTAATAAAATAAATAAATAGTTTGTATTTAAAAAGTAGTTTTTTAACTAAATCGTCTATTCATTTTGAAATAGTTATATAATTAAAGATTTCTAATTAAGTTGATATCTTGCAAAAATCATTTTTAATAAGTGATTTAAAAAATAAATGGTTTTTGCTTGCTTTGCAGAACAAGTATTTTTAAGTGGTGGTGTAAAGTATTGCCCCAGTGTGTTTGGGTGGTAATTTGGTTAACATGTTCCAACTCATGATTCTTAATGGCTTTTGGTTTTGTTGCTTCAATTGAAAGCTTAAACTTTAAACCCATGTGAGGAAATTTTTTTGACATGGTTTGGGCAACAATCGCCGTGACTTTTAGATCTGAAGATGAATATCGGTTTGTTTTATTTGATATGGTACGGGAAAAATGTCACACACTAGACCTGTCACACCTGAAGCTTGTATAACAAAAACAGGTAGTGGTTTCCGATGACTTATACATCAAGAACCCCACAGAAATGTGATAAAGATGTGAGGCCAGGAGGGGGTTGTTCAGGGCCTAAGCTTAGCCGCTGCTCATAGAGTCATAGGAAATTACCAAATCTTGTACCTTTCATGGGGAGGGTTAGGTTGGTTGAGTGGGTTGGATTGAGTTGGATTGGATTGGATTGGGTTGGGTTGGATTAGGTGCTCGGGGTTGTTGTGATATCCTGAAGTGGGAGCAAGATTTAGGAATTTAAAATACAACTTTAGTTAGCAGTTACACTTTTGGAGAAGACCTTGGATCATTACAAATGATTTGAGAGTGCAATCTAACCCATTGTCTATGTAGGGTTAAAGACCATGGTTATGATGAAAGAATTCCAAATTCGACTAGGAAAAGGTGCCACCCCCTTGGCTATGGTACCACGTGCAGTTAGGATAGGTGTTACGTTTATGCAGTGAGTGAATGTGAATGTGCAGATGATGGGTGTGAAAAAAATCAAACAAATAACAATTAGCTGTAAAAATGAAATAAAAACAAAGACAATCTTCGTTACTAATTGAAATTGATGAATTGTAAAATGCATAATCTATCACTACTCTAAACTACAAAAATAATAAATAAAGTAAACATACTTTATGTGCAGAAAGTTAAAAACATAGTAACAACTTATGGCAATTAAAAAATTGGGATGATTGATGCTCTCAATTTCTTTGGATTTCTTGGGGGTCAAAAGTTGTTTTTCCATAGTCTCCAGGTCTCTATTTATTGTGGATGTTTTGGATTTTAAGAGTCGTGATTTTCTTAGAGGTCTGAACTGGCAAGAATTTTGAAGAGTTATGACTCTTGATCTTCTAGGATTCCTCGGTTGTTTATGCCTAATCTACTTCTTTCTAGCATTCGGGCTTGGCCCAATTTCCTATCAGCCCATCTCGCTTTCAATAGTACTTCATAACCAACTAGGCCTCATTTTGCAAGTGGCTCAACTCACCCTTCCCAAGTCTTGGCCCATTCTTGGCATTTCAAAATTAGATCCAAACAATCTCACTTATTAGGGTACTTAATCCAAAGTCAACTTTAATTAGCACTTATCAGAAACGTTTTGGTCCTTACTATTGTTGAGTGAATTTGGTTAAGAGCTAAGAATTTTATTATTTTTTTGTATTATTGGAAACTTTTCAGATGCAAAGTAATTTAAGTAAATATTGATAAACCTCAATAATGCTCCATAACTATCAGTCCCATTATTTTGTCCTCTGAAACCAACCTACTCATCATAAAAATGGACTAAATTACAAGCCAACAAACTCAGCGTCCTGAAAATCAATAAAAAGAAAAGAAAGCACTGCCTCTGTCCTGGCCTGGCAAGTAAGCAATTAACACTCCACAAAGCCCATGAATCAAAGAAGCAACATACACAAAGCAACCCAAGTAACAGTCAACAAAGCCACAACAGGAGAGGCAGAGAGACTAGTCCCTGCACCAGTGGCTGTGGGTGTGGTGCCTGAAGCTGCAGGGGTGTTAACAATGGTGCTGTTTTTGTTGCCAGAAGAAGAAGTTGGTGATGATGATGATGATGAGGCTACAGTCACGGAAAGCTTCATGCCCATCCCGCAGTGGCCAACCGCAGCACAAATGAAGTAGTGAGTCCCGGCGGTCTTGAGAGGGATGGTGGTGGTGCCACTGCTGTCACTGGTGATTGAATTCCCCACTGTGCATGTGTTGTAGTCACTACCGCTCACTTCGTCCACTGTGTGTCCACTTCCATAGTTGAACACTACCATGTAAAAAACAAAAATGAAAACAGATAGAATTGAGTTTAATTATAAGCCAAGATCTGGGGTTACATTTTTTCTATCATACATGTTATCTTACTACACAATTTAATTAACCCACCTAACAATGTTATCAAATTGTGAATGTTGATACTTTCAAGTTTGAAAGAAAAGAAAATTGGGTAGGGCTAGGATATGTTGTCTGATTGTAGATATGGCACCTTACATAGATGAATCAATAATTCAAATTTACAGTTTAATAACGGAAAATATGATTTTCATGTATGATAAGAAAATATTTTTTTACAGAATACATGTGGTTTTTGAAGCATGTATGGCATTTATTGGTGTTAAACATGAATCTACATGTAGAATGGAATTAGCTAAGAGGTAATTAAGGATTCACCTAGGCTGTCACCAACTGCAAACTTCTTGGCACTACTCCAAGTGGTATAATCAACACCGCTAGCCCAGCCAGAGGTGTCTCCAACAGTGTAGACAGTGGCTAAGCTTGGCGTCATGACCATGCAAAATACTAGAACAATACCCAAAATTCTGGCCCCTGTGCTTGCCATTTTGGGCAACTAAAACAGAGAAGGAGAATAAGGTAGAAGAAGAACCCTTTTGTGATAATAATTCTAGCTATAGAGTAGGAACCCCTTATATAATGGTGTAAAGGGTTGGAGTAAGTAGAGTTTGGTTCACTTAATTCCCTTGCAATGCAAAAGTTCTGCAAAGGAACTCATTGCATGGTGATGACTTGGGCTAGACTCCACACCTAATGCTTGTGATAATGTACGTGTCCCTTTTTCTTTTTGCATTGTTAAATTAATTCTTAAGCTTCACAAATAAGAAATATGATAAATGAGATGTTATCATGTAGGTAGCAATGATAATGTTCTCTTTCAAACTAATTCGTCAGTTTAAGCACCAAAATGGACCAAACTGATTACATATATGGTCAAGGGGTTCATCATCAAATTATAGAGGGTTTATCTTTTTCATATGGTTTTGTTAGTAGACCTTTCATCTCTTTAATAATGGATTGTGAACTAAGAAAAGAAATAAATGCTTTCAAGATAAACTAATATGCTAAGTTTGGGGTTTACATTAGACTATTGATGCCATGTGCAAGCATGAGAAGAACTAGACCTCACTAATACTTCTTTCTGTTATTTATTTTCTTATATTTTATTCTTGTCCAAAGGTTAAAATTAATTCCAAATGAATGAAGGTGGAAAGTCACATTCTGTGAGCAAAACGGTTCACCTAACAAGTGAGTAGAAGTCGTCATGGGCATGATTTCTGTTTGTGAATTATGCATCATGACCCAAATAAAAACATGTGGATTCCACCACATGCCAAACTTGTCAATAGTCATCACTAATCAGCGTGTCACTTTCGATGTGGGTTCGATGAATTAAGGTTTGGTAAGGGGTGTTAGAGTCCATTGGGTTCCACCAACTGCCCTTGAAAAGCACAACCCATTTGATCTGGCAAGCCAATTTTAAAACTGACAAAAGCCCTAAATCCTAAAACCCTAAAACGTATATTCTTATGGATGCAAAATTACCTGAATTTTCCTGATTCGTGTGATTGCGAATCCTACATGCATTCACAATTTACCTTAAAACCTTGTAATCAATGATAATTCTAATAATTCAAGATCTGAATAGTGCACTGAGCGAAGCAATAGTTATTCGAGAATAGTTTGAACACTACTTAAAGTTCGAGCACTAATTAAGGGTTATATTCACAAAACTATCCAAAAAAGCTAGGGAAAAAACTATGGCTAGATTTTGCAAATATCCCATTGTGGAAAGTGTCTAAAACTTGTAAATTTGTAAAGGCAATTTTATACAAAACCCTACTTTGAACCACAAGTAGTTAATTTGCAAAAACACGGCCTTCTGTAAGAAATAGCCTGGGATGTGCCTCAAGATGGCCGTCTCCTCCCTCCCCTGCCGGTGGGGAACCTGCTCCCAGGTTGCCGCTCTGCTGCATCTGGCCCGTCCTTTAGGCACCTTTGGGAGGCAGGGAGTGTGACATCGAACAAAGGGTTCATCTACTGGCTTGTTTAAGCCAGGAGATAATCGAAATTGGACAATATCCAGAACTGTATATCATTTGTACTTGGACACAGTAATTCCAAACCAAAACGAATCTAGAAAATCTCCAAAGGCATAATGCCATACCTTTTTTTATTTTGGTGGTCGAATATAATGCCAGAACTAACTCTTAGGTAACATCTCAACATCAAGAGCACCCAGCCCTCCTATTTGTTACTTGCGCCTCCACCAATTTTTGTTTTGTTTTGGTTGTTTTTGTCAAATGCAAGGCCCTGCAGTTCACACTACAAAACATGTGTGCAAAAATTACAAAATTTTCTTTCATAGCTGGAGGGATTTTTTGTTGATGTTCATTGTCATGGGTTGTTGAATACTGATAATCTAGGAAGAACCAAAAAGACGAGACTTGATTTTGACACCACGTTTATTTCTTTTTGGATGAAGATTATGATACCATGTTGGATGAATGACAATAAGATCTAAAAAATAATAAAAATAAACATCTAACCCAAAAGTGACATTGCCATATCACTTCAAATCCTAATTTGAAATAATATGCAACAGACACCAAAGAGAGTGTCTCTTTGCCTGTTGGATTGCACGATTTCATACTAATTGGTGTTGAAAGAGTTGAGACTACCAAACTACCAATCTCGCCATTTTGATCTACCACTGAATCGATAGTAAAATCATTTTTATAGGAAAATAAAATCTAAAGGGTGCAGAATTGAAGTTATCAAACTAGAATATCTAACTAAAAGTCATTCTCGTGTTATAACTTAAAAGTTAGAATCCATTTTTGAATTCTATTTGCATGCAAGCACTTTTGCAGTACGTAATCTGAAAGTTACGTGATTCCTTGCATCAAAATTAAGAGACTAAATATTTGGTGGTACATGCAGCTCAGTTTATCAAAACTATGGTCACTGCTTAAGGGTGAGCCTACATAACCAGCAGTATGTCCCCTCGGGCCCTAGAAACCTTGCACAAGTACCAAGTGATGGAAGCCCCTGAATATAGCGCAAAAAAACAAGGTGAGAATCTCACTAAGTACGCATGAAAAGTCCAAGTAAGCATACACAAAGTGTTCCTGCAAAAGAAAGGGAGGTCGAGAGATTATTTAAACAATGTGATGATCTTTCAAAGAATAAATATTTGTCCAACAATAATGCTTGATTCACCAAATAAGAGCTTGCATATATCATGCATGATCATAATTATTGCAAGTAAGCTGAAAAATACATTACCCTCTCTTCTAAGATTGGAAGTGTGAAATTATGTAAATGTATGTAGTTCACAAAATTATTGTTTACCCTTTTCGCAGATTTGTCTACCACTAATAAAACAACAAAAACCACCTGGTAAATGTCAACAGTGTGGCTAAGCAATAAAAGGATTAACAAGCAATGTGTTGTAGGAAAGAAATATGAAAAAATAAAGAAAATTTGGTGTCTTGGATTTAGGTTTTTCCAACATTCACTGCAGAACATGCAGGAAAGAAAATTTCAACTGTATGTTAGCAAAAAAATTATTCTAGAAGATCAAGACAACCACTAGTTCTTGACTGCACTTTTCCTGAATCATTAACCAGAAGTCCAGAACCCTAGGCTACATATATGAATCATCAAGTCACAGCCTTCCTGTTGGTATGGATTATAGTTTGAAAATCCACAGCAGAGGGATATTCTAACATAATAAGCTTTAAGATGTAAAGAGTATCATAAATGAGGGCAAGATGGGCGGTTGTGATGATGGCTTGGTCCAGTGCAGCATTGAAGACCACAACTGAACCAGTCAGAGGTCCACAAAAACTCTATGTGAACATGAATAAGTCAACAAAAATAAAGGCATTGAGAAAAGCCAAACGTGACAACCTCCCTTCCTCTTCGGCACAATGAGTCATTTGAAAGAATACCCACTTTACCCTCAATCTATGGAATTAAACTTTCTTGTTAACCAACAAAAAGGGAATGCAAGAGTTCACCCAAAGACCTAATCATTGATTACCACAATGTAATATACAAAGCTAAACAAAAAATAAAAAATAAAAAAAAAAGCAGGCATACAACATAACTAGCTATATCAGTTTGAAACAAGCAGAACATAATTTAAAGAGAACACGTACCTTAACAAACATGATGTGAAGAAAACACAGAAAAAAATTCACTCTTTATCATTGACATCTGTGTTCACTTGCTCAACAGTAGAATTCAATTCAGTAGATTTATCACCCAACTGTGAACTCTTTGGTGTTGGAACTTTAACAAATTGTTTACTACGTGCCACACGAATTCGTCTTCCCATAAGCATCTGCAGGCCAAAAACTTATAAGGGAATTCTTCACTTTAAAATAGCCTTCTAAAAATCCAATAGGGAATGCAGTTGAGATTTTGAACTTTTCATGCCCAAGTCATGATTTCAAAACATAAATTCAAATGAATGAGCACAGCTATCAAACAGAAAATCACCTTTCCCTGGAAAGCAGAAAGGGCATCCTCAGCCTCTTTCTTGGATTTGAAGCCCACAAATCCATATCCTGAGGACCTTCTGGGATTATCTTGGAATACAATGTCTGCGTTAACAACATTACTACCCTCTGAATTAAAAAGCTCCTTGAGATCTTTAGCCCTTACTTCGTATGCCAAATTTTCCACATACAAATTGAATGTTACTGGCTTGGGTGGAGGGGGAATCTTCTGCTTTTTTGGCCTGGCATAAGCCATCCTTATAACACGACCCTCAAATTCCTGTAAATCATTCCCAAAAAGAGGAGAATCTTTTACAACACAATAAGGCAAGGAAGCAGAATAAGTAATCATATATTTAGTTGCTCAAAATATAGTGGAAGAAATATAAAATTAACTTCTTGTCTTGTAGGACTTTTTCTGACCAAAAAAACTTGTAGAACTTTTGTTTTCTTCATCTAGCATATTTCCAAAAGTGAAAGAGCCAACACAAACGAACTCGAAAAACTTTCAAGAAGGCCCCTGAAAAGCCTGAACATTAACTCATGTTTTACATTGGTTCTTGAACTTTGAGACACTTAACACCCTAAACTATCATTGGTGTCTTTAGATGGTCCTTATCGTACCTTTTGTTAATTTATTTTAACGGTAGTCACATCAGTAGCATATCATCCTGTTTTCTAACCTATCATCGGCTACACCTCCTCCTCCACTGCCTTCTTCCTCTCTGTTTTCCTAAAACAGTAAAACCTCTTCTCATCTCTACCACCACTAGCACTCCATTCTTTTTTTGGACTGAACAACATTCCATTCAAGCATCTCCCTATCCCATGTTGTACAATTCTCTCCCCTTTACTTCCTGGACTCCCCTCTCATTTTCTCCTCTTTTGACTGTTTGCTACTCTTCCTCACTCTCCTCCTAGCACTAAAACCTTTATACAAGAAGAAGAATGAACCAAATGGGTGAGGAAACTCAAGATCGAAATTGACAAAAAAGCTTCCACAACTCCCAGTTGATGCCAGAGTAGCCCTGTTTGTTGAACAAAGATTAAGGTATGCACAATAGAATTAAGAGACCATGAACCAGTGGTAGAGGTGGAAGACGCATAAGAAGAAAGTGAAGGAATGAGGTGGTGCTAATAGCATGGCACCATGAGAGAGAGTATGGCACATAGATGTTTTAACATGATGATGATAATGGAGGTTCATGGGTGTTAACAATTTATGCTCTTTCAGTGACTGACTGACTGACTTTTTCTCTATAAACGGAGAGGTGAAACAATAGATCTCAATCTCAAGGAATAGGATAACACTTATGCCCTTAAGTATTCATGTGCTACTCACATAAGAATGAAAGTTCAAAGTCTTGCATTTTGAAGTTAAGACCAATGTGAAACACAGGTTAAAGTCCCTCCAATAAACTCAGCTCCAATACATGCACAATCGCCCAAACACATACACAAAACAAAGAACTAAAGTTTTCTTCTTGTGGTTTCAGAAAGCAATAAATATTTTTTTTGGCAGAAAAAAGCAATAAATTTTCAATACCAAGACAACAAACACAAAACAGTCATGTAGATAAGTAGAATACTAGGTCACTCCAGAATAGTTACTTAGTTCACTCAGGTTTCATATAGTGAAACATTACAAAATTTCCAAATTTGAAAAGCTTTTCCAATTAGCAGTCTTTCTCACTGACCAAACCGAACATAAAACAAAAATTACAAGAAAACAAAGATTTACAGAAGCTAACAGACCAAATATGCTTACATACGATTCGAGATTATTGAGAGCCTCAAGAGCCTCCTCTGGCGAACCCATAGTTACAAATGCCAAACCCCTGTTTTTGGTCTTGTTATACATAGCCAACTTAGCCACCAAACACCAGACACCAAACCAACACAAACCCACATCAGTAAAACAAAAATAACCAAAACCAATCAAAGAGAATCACCAAATATTAATACTGAATATCTAAGAGACCGCTTCAAAGTAAAGAAGGGGGGAAAAATGAAAACCTCAACGTCAAGGACCGTGCCGTACTTCTCGAACAGAGTACGAATGTCTTCAGGGGTACAAGTCCAAGGCACATTCTGAGCAAGCAATCTTGTATCAGAAAACTCTTCGGTCTCTGGCTCCACCAGTACTGAGCTAACCTCTTCGGTATCTGGCTCCAGCACTGGGCTTTCAGCAATTGCATGTTCTTGGGAAGTAGAGGACAGCTGGAAAACGAAACCGCCAACCCTTTTGGTCTTAATGGAAGAGGTGCGAGTGTGGGAGTGTGAGAGGGAAAGAGAGAGTGAGAAAAGAGACCCAGAAACAGAGAGACTCGTAGTGGGGGTGTGCTTGGAGAGGTGTAGTGGGTTTTTGAGAGAAGATAGAGGTGTTGGGAGGAGTTGTTGTTCAGTGGGGAAACAAAGATGTCTAAGCAAAGCCATGGCAAGAATGTTGGTTGTGTCTGTTAAGCAGAGCTCGAACCTCCAAGCTCGGAAGGTATAAGCGTTTGGATAAGCAAGTTTTTTGGGGTATTTGGAATTTGGATCAGGACTTCGGGAGGAGGAACTGTGGTCGAACAGGCCAAAGAAATAAAAAAATCAAGGTTCCAATCAAAACGATGTCGTCACTAATTTAATGGTGCCGTACCATTCCGTAAAATTTTTCAACCACGAAAGTAACTTAAAATATGATGTAACTAGGAGGACCATTGTATAAAATTTACCTCCACCGCTCCATGTGTTATGAATGTTCTTTAAACGGCAATGCTTTTGAAAATTGGATTATTAGTTTACTATGTAAAATTAGAACATCATCTTGTAATGAATCTAAATTAGAATGAGGCCTGAAGACTGAAGTTAAGTATGAGAATGAGAATGTGGCCGAAAAAAAAGTAAGAGAATGAGAATGAGAATATGAGTTGAGGAATGTGGGCTGCGATTGAGGGTTATTAGTAGTAGGCTATGGCTTTGGTTTTAGAAATTTACTTGAGTTGAGAGAGAAATTTTGTGGGCTGGGCTTAGTTATAGCCCAACCAGCCTCTGACTAGTTTCATGGTAGGCAAAGATTTCATAATTTTTTATGTCAGACAATTGTATTGTTAATTTAACAACGTAAATCACAAATTCAAATAAGAATTAATCAGATTAACGGTTCAAATTAGTTTTCTGACATCTTAAGTATTTGTGAATATTTGTTGAAGTGATAAACAGTGTGGATACTACCACACCCTATCACCTGATTCACCTCTGATAAAACGATAATATAATAGTTTCAAGAGAGCTTAGTCCATCACATATTTGACTTGCACAACCAAGCAATAAAAGTGAAGCCAAGCATGAGATGTCCCAAAAAGTAAATTTTAACATATTTAATATTTACATTCCCCAAAGAGTCAATTTCGACATCTCTGATCTTCCTCAAGAATGTGTTCCTTCTGTATTCTATGAGTGTATGCCTAAGCCTTAAAAACACAAGAGAGAAGAAAAGAACAGAAAATGCCCATTATCTAAAAGACTTAGCCAATGACTCTTTACATACAAATTGATAGTCATTCCAAATGCTGCAATATTAAGACCAATCAATCATATGTCATCCTGAATACAAAAAAAGTACAAATGAGAGGCGAATCACATCAGACTATTTGAACAGTTTTCTATTACTTCTTATGCATTCTAGAGTCTGGGGAGTTGCAGCGCAAAGGTGATAGGGGCTGTCTTGCTGATTCTTGGTCATTGAAATCAATCTTCCCCTGAATTGGGCTGCTCCTAGTAGCAAAGCTAGATTTTCGCTTATTTGACTGCAAAGGAGAAAGCATAACATTAGATCCTACATTCATGAATCATAATGGACATGTTAAAGAAGTATATCAAACTTGAACATACAAATCTGCTTTTCTCTCACCTTTGCAGATGCGCTGTCGGTATGTTTTCCACCAGAACCAGAATGGTTTCTTTCCTTGTGGTACAGCCTCAGTAATCTTTTGTTCTCTTCATCTAGAACTTTATTTTCCTCAAACAGCAATTTGACCTACATACATCATAAATATGGGATGAGAGAGAGAGGAAGACGATGAAAAAGTTGAAAAGGTTCGCTCTTCTCACCTCCTCTTCAGCTGTACGAAGATTGATCCTTAGATGGTCTTTATCTGTCTCAAGTGTCTTTACCTCAGCAACTAGTGACAACAATTTTTGAGATGACGGCCTCAAGCTACCACATTGACAAGAAGAAATTTGAATCAGTGGATCAGTTCAGAAATCATAAATTAATACTCAAATATGGGCAGCCATTCACAAAGTAGATTTTGCAAAAAATAAACTCTAATTCATATACTAGAATGTTACCACTAAATAGAACCTCTCAGGAATGAACAATGAAGAATAGTGAATCACTGGATCAGTTCAGAAATCAGAAATTAATACTCGAATATGGGCAGCCATTCACAAAGTAGATTTTGCAAAAAATACACTCTAATTCATATACTAGAATGTTACCACTAAATAGAACCTGTCAGGAAAGAACAATGAAGAATAGTAAATCAACTCACCGATTCCACATTTCTAGTAACCCTTGGCATGACTCATGTCTGCTATTGGCCTCCAAAAATGCACGCGCAGACGCAGCTTCGTGTTTACTGATCAATGTTGCTAAAACAGACTCCAGTAGTTTCTCTTCAATAGCTGCGCCTTCAGCAGATGAATCAACCTTTAAAATTATAAAGAAAATATAATTATATGAAGCACATTTTACACAAACTCTTACATTCAACTAATTCAACAATGTATTTTGAATAGCATACATGTCGTTTCAACAAGCACAGAGGGAATTCTTCAAGCTGTTATAACCAATTCAATAATGACTAAGTTCATTCTCTTTCAATTCATCAAAATCTAATGACTAAGAGAAGAAATGTTGAAGAAATTACCGAACATGACATCTCGTATTTGTTCTTGTAGAACCCCAATGCTTCCTTCAACTCTTTCACTTCGTCCTCCAACTCCTGGACACGAGATTCGGCCTCCTTGGCGCGCTGGTCAGCCTCGTTCCCGAAATCCATCAAAGCCTCTCGGTCGTGGTCGTAGAGCGCGCACTCCCTCTCCCATTTCTTGCACTGGCTCACGAGATGCGCGCACTCCGATGCCAGTCTCTGGTTCTCCTCAACGAACTTCCTCAAAGCTTGTGCATTCATACTCGCTTCGGCCTAACAACAGAACCATCAAACCCCAACCCCCAAAAAAAAACATATAGATACACTTATATTTATATGTAATCGACTAACCTTGGCGCGCTCAAGAAATTGATCTTTCTCCTTCAATTTGGAGAGTAGGAGCGAGCACTGGTCGCGAAGCCGCTGCTGCGCTTCTTCGGAGCATCGAAGCTTCAATTGGAGAGTTTGTGTCGACACAGGGAGGCCCAAGGAGTGGTCGATCGATTCCTTGATGTAATCGTCGATTTCTTGCGGCAGATCCATTGTTTTTGGTGTTTCTTGATCTTGGAAACCCTGGACTGGCCAAAACCCTAGAAATTGCAGAAGGGAAAATATACGAATTTGATTATGCGGTGGTAGGGGTTGATTTAAAGGGCCAGAGCGAAGGTATCGGTGTGACTGTGAATTGAAACCCTAGAAATGGCGGTGAATAAAGAAGGGTTCGAATTTAGGAGACAATTTGGGAATTTTGGTTTGAAATCGAGTGCAGGGGTTTGTTTCTTCACGAAAGAAGTGAAGGAGTTTATTTGGGACTGGAAAACTCTTTCGCTCTCTTTTTTCTTTTTTTCTTTTAATTTTTCGTCAAAAAGATTTCAAATTTAAAGCGCTAGCCGTTGGAGCTTCTTTAAAAAGGTACCAGGCTGGAGGCCACGTCGGATCCACGTGGCAAGCCAAACCAAAGGCTGTCCTAC